>KQ962308.1:159673-177084 GCA_001563735.1 Leucoagaricus sp. SymC.cos | reverse complement strand
GTAGGAGGCGGACTGGCACATCGCCTTGATTGGGAGTCTCCCTTTCTCCCTCTAGAGCGATATTCTCATTTGAATAATCCTCTGTGACACATGTACTTCAGTTTGCAGGACGAACACAGACCAAGATTTACCTGCAGGAGACTCGTACTCGCCGTCGGCCTGGTCCGCTGGCACGTCTGGTATCACATCGTCAAACGTCGAAAAAGTGGGAGAGAGTGGAGGAGAGGGTGAGCGTGTCTGACAGAATGTACAACGTGGTTCGAGACACTACAGTGAGATACTTCGACATGCAGTAAACAACGAGACTAGTAAACCTTGTTATGATCATGTACTTTGGATTTCTTTGTAGGCGGTGTCTGACGTGGAGAAAATGGAGCTGCAGAACGCTTGAGACGGGGAGGTGGCACGGTGATTTCAACGTAAACTTTGGCGCCCTTCATATTCATAGAGATCACAGTGTGGGGATAAGGACAAATTCAAACACCGACTCACTTTCTCCCATCAAATCCCTCCTTCCCCTTCCCACCCATGGCTTCCCTCCCGGTCATCGACCTCGGGGTCGACTACAGTGCCGATAAAGGTGCTACTATCCTTTATCGTAAACGTCCACACCAATGCTGAGAATTGCCCTCAGATAAAATCAAGGAATTTCTCTCCAAGTCCAAGGGCTCGCAGGAAAAGGATCTCGCCCAAAACTTCGCCGATATCGATATTCACGACGATGAAATCAATGATTCAGACGAGTCAAGGCAGCCCAAGTACATGACCCAGCTGGTACGCGTAAACACGCGTTTTTGACGCGTCACGACGCGCTCACGCCTTTGATAGCAAAAGATTGCAAATCGGGAACAGCAAATGCTTGTAATTGAGTTGGAGGACATTTATTCTGTAAGTGTCCCGAAGTTTGACTCTTACGTTTTTAACCTCGTCTTGGCAGCACGACTCATCGGAAAACGGTCTTGTTCATCGAATACGCTTCAACACTCGTCGATACGTGCAGCTCTTCTGCGAAGTTGTCGATGAGCTCATGCCCCCACCTACTCGCGACATTTCAGAGTACGACGAGGTTATTGATGTAATTCTACACCAGCGGCGGCAGCGCAACGATCTTCTTGAGGGTGGACAGGAAAAGTTCCCGGACCATCTGCTGAGAAGATAGTGAGCCTCAAATAATGCCCTTTTCCGGAAAGCTCCTAACACAGTGTCTAGTAACCTCTATTTCAAGCCGCTCAAAAGGGATACACCTCTTGCAGTGCGAGATGTCAAGGGTTCCTACCTAGGACGTCTTATCACAGTCCGTGGTATTGTCACACGGGTGTCAGAAGTCAAGCCCCTCCTCCAAGTGAACGCCTACACCTGTGATGTCTGCGGTTCAGAAACCTTCCAGGACATTGCCCAAAAGACCTTCAACCCTCTCGTTGACTGCGAGAACTCAAACGAATGCAAAAAGAACGGCATCCGCGGATCTCTTCATATGCAAACAAGAGCTTGTCGCTTCAGCCCCTTCCAAGAAGTCAAGATTCAAGAAATGGTAAACCGCTGTTTGCTCGCCGTATACACGACCCTTACACACTCTTCAGGCAGACCAAGTCCCTGTTGGTCACATCCCGAGATCAATGACGATCCATGTCCACGGAAACCTCACCCGCTCCATGAACCCTGGTGATGTCGTCCACATTGTTCCCTACACCGGCTTTCAGGCAATCCGTGCTGGTCTTCTAACGGACACCTACATTGAAGCTCACCACGTTCACCAGCTCAAGAAACAGTACAGCGACATGGAGGTGACACCAGAAGTAATCCGCAAAATCGAACAACTGAAGCACGAGGGAAACATCTACAACAGATTCGCTATGAGTATCGCACCTGAGATCTACGGACACTTAGACGTCAAGAAGGCTCTCCTTCTCTTGCTCGTAGGAGGTGTCACCAAGCTGACTGGGGATGGCATGAAAATTAGGGGTGATATCAATATCTGTCTTATGGGTGATCCCGGTGTTGCCAAATCCCAATTGCTGAAGTACATTTCTAAAATTGCACCTCGAGGTGTCTACACCACTGGTAAAGGTTCTTCGGGCGTCGGTCTCACTGCTGCCGTCATGCGAGACCCGGTCACCGACGAGATGGTTCTGGGTACGAGTTCGGCGGTCGATATGTGCTTTTTTTACTTACGGACCAACAGAGGGTGGTGCTCTTGTACTTGCCGACAACGGTATCTGCTGTATCGATGAATTCGACAAGATGGACGAATCCGACCGTACCGCCATTCACGAAGTCATGGAACAACAAACTATCTCAATCTCCAAAGCTGGTATTTCAACCACCCTCAACGCTCGTAGCTCCATCCTCGCTGCTGCCAATCCTCTCTACGGCAGATACAACACCAAAGTCTCACCGGTGGAGAACATCAACCTTCCGGCCGCCCTTCTTTCCCGTTTTGATCTTCTCTTCCTCATCCTTGACAAGCCCACCCGTGAAGATGACGAGCGTCTCGCTCAGCACGTTACATACGTGCACATGAACAACCAGCATCCCGATCTCGAATTCGATGTGATCGAGCCTAACATTATGAGGCACTATATTGCCATGGCTCGTCAAAGACGACCCGTCGTGCCACCCGAAGTCTCGAACTATATCGTCGACTCTTACGTTCGTCTACGCAAGATGTCCAAGGAAGACGAACAAGCCAACAAATCCCACACATATACCTCCGCACGTACCCTCCTCGGTGTTCTTCGCCTTGCTCAAGCACTCGCCCGTCTACGTTTCGCCGACGCAGTCGAACACAGTGACATTGACGAGGCTCTCCGCTTGATGGAGTGCAGTAAAGAAAGTCTGCACGACGATACTGAGAAGGAATATGAACCAGATAAATCTGCCGTCAGTCAGGTTTACCGTTTGATCAAGAACATGGGAGGTACGAGGGGAAGGAGAAAGAGGCAGAAGAGGATGGGTAGGGGACCTGCTGGTGAGAGGGATATGGACGTTGATGAGGATGAGGACGAAGATGATGAGACGCTTCCTATGGTTGATATCCGAGCAAGAGTTTTGAATGCTGGATTCACGGAAGCTCAGCTTATGGAAACTATCCGTCAAGTCAGTACGATTCTTTTCCTTGTTGAACACTTTATGCTAACGATTTTGAACAGTACGAGGATTTGGATATCTGGTTCTTGGTTAACAACGGCGCCAAGCTCCAATTCAATACCATCCGTGCTTGAGAAGCCTTTTCATTTTCTGTTGCTAGCTTTTTAGCGTAATGTATATCTTGTACCATTAGTACCGAGTCATACGTGACATCTACTTCCCTTCTGGGTATCTCTTGCTGTGTTGTTGATCTTGGAATCGCAGCTTATAACTATGTTGTGACGGTTAGCATAGACAATAAACGAACCCGCTTTCCACAATTTCATTCCATCCTGGTGAGTATATGTTAATTAGCGATCCATCTACACCTATAATAAATACAGCGCAAAATTGAAGGAAAGCAATGTGCCATTATCAGTCCTATAATGAGAGTACCGAATACGGTTGTCCGTCCTGATTTTATGCTACCGCTGACGTGCTCGCGTGTTCCCAACTTCCCTCCCCACTCGTACTCGTACTCGAGCTGTGCTCTCCAGTGGGGCTTATCAACCTCGCCTCTTCACCTCCCTTTCCCTGCTGAGTACCATCACTCTCATCGTCGTCGTCGTCGTCGTCGTCGTCCTCTTCTTCTTCTTCTTCTTCGCTAGACCTCTCATCACGATATTGTTCCTGTCTAAGCGTCAACCCAGCAGTCGTCGCATGATCTTCATCATCTAAGAAACCCGAATGGAATCCCAAACCCTCCATCGACCTTCCAGGCGGCTGTGGCCTCGTCAATCCAGTATTCTCATCCGCGTATTCATCATCATCATCCGACACTTCACCAAACGCATCATACAGCTCTCTCGTCCTCCCCGAACCACCACCACTAACACCATGGCTACCACCTAATCCACTCATTGACATCTCTTCAGGTCCAAGTCTTCCGTACCCAGTAGCAGCACGACGTTGTTTACGCCTGCGCAAATAGAAGAATACTCCTGCTCCGATACCAAATAATATGACGAGTGCTGTTGCACCGAAGAACCATTTCTGGTTTGATATTAAATTGGACATATCGGCGAACCAGCCTTCATCAGGTGTTGGGTTGATACCAGTCGAGCTAGCACTTGGACTAGCGGTTGCACTTGTCCTGCCATCAAACGCAGGTTTAGAGTTTTCACCTTCTTTTGTACCGTGGTCTTCCGGGAGATGACTTGTGGGCTTGGGATGTTGTTTTGTTGCACTAGCGGAAGGAATAATCGGACGCATAGGAGCTTCGGTTGGCGGCAAGACGTCGATCTCGAGATGAGGTACTTCGTATTCTCGTGTTTTGTCTGGATCGATGGCGGAACCCCATAACATCATGTTCCAACCGAGGAATGAACCGTTGTTCTTTTCGGGCTCGTTTTGATCTGAGACGTGAATTGTCCAGTCACCTATGGGATTTTCACCCCTGCGTATGTCTTGTTTAGGGAGGTTGATCTGAAGTGAGGAGAGTGTTAGAGACTTACCAATGCTTTACGCTCATAAATGTCCATCCAGGGAACCCAGTACTGTCAGCGTCGAATTGACGCTTGCTGGCCAGAACGCTCTTGACACCGTGAGGGCTAACAAGTTCCACCTCTACGTCTCCTCGTCGTGTGTGCCGGATCCACACTTTGACATTGATATGCTCGAGCTTTTCGAAATTATTGCCGGCCAACATTTGTTGGGTGATGGTCATCTTGCTTGTGACGCCCTCAGCTCCAATCCATTGTCCACCAGTGAAATTGCCAGCGCTGTCCATTTTTCCATCGTTGACCTGGATGGTTTCTGTTGAAAGCCAAGTTTGTGGTTTGACGAGTGACCACGTTTGAGCGGCTTTCACGAATGCGTATGCATCAAGAGCGCCGTAGCCATATTTGTAGCTGTACATTCTACCTGCGGCTGTCTTTTCCCAGTCGAGATCATCCGGATTGACGACGCGTGCCGTTTCGACGCAAAGGTGCTGAACATCACGCCATGAAAGATCAGGCCTGTCGACCATAAGGTCAGCGTCCAATCGCTCGAATGAATGCCTCCAACGCACCTAGCCTGCAAAGCGAGGGCAAATACGCCAACAGCATTTGGCGCAGCCGCCGAAGTACCGCCATGTGTCGTGGCACAAGTGTCCTTCCCTTTGTCGGTGGTGACCTAATATGGAAGAGACGTGAGAGATATGGCGAGGAAAAGTTTTGAACTGGCCACGAACGATGTGCTGGCCGCCTCCAGAGCTATATGCCACAATCATGTTTGCAGCACACGCCTCCGAATAGTACGGGTGCATTCCCTTGTAGTCGATAGCAGCAACGGTGACTGAATAGATACTATTGGTGTAACCATCAAAGTTGCACTGGTCTCCTTGCGCCGCACCATTACCACTGGCGAAAACGAAGATTGAACCTTTACCACCGCGCCCGCTGTTGATGCCATTCACGACAGCTTTCTTGATGAGGTATCCTGGACCTTCCATGGATTGACCATTGTCGGGTGGACCCCAGCTGCAGCTGTAGATAGAGACATTGTGGAAACCATAGTTGAGAGCTGCGGCTTCGTCTACGTCTGAGATGGGACCGGAGAGAATGCGGACTCCGGCGACCTTGGATTCGTATGCGATGCCGACACCACATACGTCGTTCTTCACCGCAGCCACTTGGCCCGCACACCTCGTCCCGTGGTGGTCGTCAAAATTTTTGGGTGTTGGGAGGGCTTCATGGTCGTTGAAATCATATGAATCATCCGCATCCTTGTCAAGAAGTGAGGACAATGTGCATTCATAGAAAGTGGTGATGAGGCGTACGAAGTTTCCTGCGAGATCATCACTTGTATAATCCAGACCATCGTCCACCAACGAAGAAATAATGCCCTTTCCGGTGAAGCCCATCTCCCACACTGGTGTCGCGTTCATCATGTGTTCCGGGAATTCGTTGTTGACGAGGTGCCATTGTTTATCGAAGAGCGGATCTTGGATGCCAAGCCGTGTAGCAACTGCGCGGGACAAAGTCTGGTCGTCGTCATTAGGAGGCTTTGGTGGGGGTGCCCGCTTGACTCGTTGCCGTAGCTCCTGTCTGGACAAGTACCGGACAGAATTGACGATCCGCCGTGCGTCTGCATCGTCAGATCGTATTGACAGGGGCGAATTAGCTCGTGCTTGGAGAATTTTAAATCGCTCGAGAACATGGTCTCGAGGCTCGTCTCGTTCTGAAAATGTGTGCGTTTGTTTGATAGTACGCACTAGCCACATATTCTCCAGCTCTCCTGCTTTTTCTACCAGTTCGACGCCAAGAGACTGCAGAACATCGCCCAGCGGTGCTAGGGAAGAATGGGGATGGTATTCGATGGCATAGTAGTCGTAGGTATTGTAGTAGCGCCTGGCAGGGGTGGCAGCAAGTGCGCCCTGGAGCAGGAAAGCGAGGGCGGCTGGCCAGAGGAGACGCATGGGATGTGAGGATGTGTAACCACCAAACCAGCCAGCGCAATTGAGCACAGCCACCGCTACCACATGCGGATCGTCCAAGCTTCTTGTGCGTTTCAACCATCTAGCTCCTCCGTCTCACTCCATCCCTCATGCGGTCTTCACACCAATGTCGTAGGTTCCTCTGACCCAATTGGTGACTGCCTGGGTACAAAAAGTTTGAAAGAGCGGATCGGAGGACCACGCGGAACACGCTTATGCTTTCCCCAATCGGGCAACTATCCATATCTACTTCCAAGTTCTCTCTCAGAGTATTTTTGGAATCACGATCGCTCACGGCCTACGGGTTGCGGAAGTCTGAGCTCCCAGCTTATCGTGTGGCTTAAAGAAGACTAGTTGAAGGCGTTAATTCTCCCTTCCCCCGCTTCTTCACCCCAGCAACCATGAGCCCCCAGGCCAACGCGCCTCCCTCGGAAATGGCTCCTCATCATGTCCACTGGTTCCGGAGCACTATTTTTCAGATTCTTGTTGTGGGAGGCGTCTTTTTCTGTGTACGGCCTCGACATCATCTCGTTCTCCACTGGCTCACGGAACTCTAGGCACCCGGCATGTACAATGCTCTCAGTTCACTGGGAGCTGGAGGTCTGGCTACACCCTGGTATGCTAACGCAACGGCCGCTGCCGGGTACGGTGAGCACTTTGCATCTCAACAAAAAGCGTCCTTCTAATTTTATTTAGTTTTCATGGCTGTCCTGTGTGTCATTGGAGGCGTGATCGTCAGCAAAATCGGTGTTCGGCTCTCCCTCCTCGTGAGTTGCTCTACTCCTAAGCATAAGACTCGGCACTCAACCAGCTCAATCCGGTTAGATCACAAGTACAGGCGATATCATGTGAGGCACAATGTGGTTTTCATCAATTCACTACATATCTAACCCCTCAGAACCTATCACCAGATACGCAGGCAGTCTTTATCTAAACTCTAAGAATGGAACACAATGGTTCCTTCTCTTTGGGTCAATTATTTCGGGCATGACGGATGGTCTGATGTACGCTGTCGAAGGCCCAATCATCACGGGTGAGTAGATCACTCCCTGGTATTTTGGACCCTGCCTGAGAAGAATGTTGTCCAGCATATCCCGAACCAGATCGCCGAGGGCGCATGTTAGGCCTCTGGGTCTTCATGCGTAACGCCGCACCAGTAATTGGAGGCGCAATCATATTCGGCCTTAACGCAAAACTCGATTCCACAGGTGGCGTTTCCCTCCAAACATACCTCACCATCATTGGAATCATGTGCGCTGGACCATTTATTGCACTCCTCCTTTCCGCACCTGAGAAAGTCCGACGGAGGGATGGCGTCAAGATTGTTTTCCGAAAGATGGACTGGGGAAGGACGCTGTACGAATTCTACAAAGTCATCAGTTCAAAGGATGTAAGTACTCCAAGCACTCCCTATCTCTGTTTCAAGAATTTTTGATCATACGACATTCACGACTTTAGATTCTCCTTTTGTGCCCGTTATTCTTCACCTCATGGTTCTATGGATCTTATATTGGTACGCATCACTCCCACCCACATTTTATTCACTTATCTTATCACCACTACATCCAAAAGGGACCCTGCAAACTCAATATTTCAACGTCCGTACCCGAGCCTTGTGTGCCCTCGTGACACCATGGGGAGACATCGCTGGTGGCTTCGCTATCGGATATTTCCTGGACCACACTAAACTTTCCGTCAAACAACGTGTACGATGGAGTTGGATCGGACTTATGGCTCTGAACCTTGCTTTGTGGGTTTGGACTGCGATTATTACGAAGCAGTTGTATTCTCATGAACCTGGTATTGACTGGACATCGGGCTCGATCTTTGGAAAGACTTTCTCGTTGTTCATTTTGTTCGAGTTTGCCACGATGGCTACTCAGACATTGTTGTACTGGATTATCAGTCACAGTGAGTTGAATCTTTCCTGTAGACCGGTTTAGGAATGATTAACACTCTTTGCTTGATTAGTGTCCAGCGACTTTATTGTCCTGTCCTACATGACTGGAACTTTACGCGGTGTTGAATGTGCTGGCCAAGCCGTGGCATACGGTATCAAGTCCAGCAACACAACCGATTGGCTATCCATTGGATTGAACATCGGTCTCAGTAAGCGACGATTCCAGTCAGCCATGGCTTTTCATTCTGATGAGTCAATTACCTCCGCTTACAGTTGTACTTTCACTCCCATTCGCCTGGGTAGTAGTCCGCAAGATCGGTGTCAAAGAGTTTGAAAAGATCAACTTTAACATTAACGCATCCGTCGATGAGAAACAAGAGGTCGAGATCGAGGGTAAGGAAAAGGATCCTGAAGACGGCGAGTTGACGCCTGACTTTAAGAGTTTTCGCTGAGTTTTCAATTGGTTCGTGTTTTGATAGTTAATTGTGCTTTGAGTATACCTAAGTACTGATGTATTTACGATTTGATTGTACGGGAACTCACGAGGCTGATGATTTCTTTCACAATTGCGAGTTACATAAATTAAAGAGCAGGTTCTTTGGTGAAAGGACTCCGAGAGAGGAATACACGTCACGTGTATGGTAGTCTAGTAGACCAGTCAAGCAGTCAAGTTTACATAAATTAAAGAGCAGGTTCTTTGGTGAAAGGACTCCGAGAGAGGAGCCATACACGTCACGTGTATGGTAGTCTAGTAGACTAGTCAAGCAGTCAAAGGTTGTGTCTCTCCTGCGGGCACAGGTTCCGATCTCATATATATGGAGTGATCAGGTCTCTGGTCGATGCACCTCATCTCTCTACGTAGATGTCTCCGCTGACTGGAGCGCTTAACACAGGATGGCGCTGAATGAAACATCCTGCTAGTATTAAAGCAGAATGTCGAGGTGTCGGTCAAAGTAACCGCACCGTAGTCTCAGCTCAGCATGTCCAGCATATTCTACTACGAGCCATTCTACGAATTTGAGCGCCTCATTGGCGACACGCTCCAGAACCGCTTCTCCTCCGAGGGCAGTGGTCGCGAGTTGCAAAGGCGAGAGAAAGGGGACGAGTCCGTACCTGGAAAGGCACTTCGCCCTCGGTGAGTTTGCTCTGTTGTCAATCATTAATCGGTTTGATATTGAAGCACTTTCCCAAGTATGGATCTCCATGAGGATTCCAACAAAAATCTTGTCACCGCTTCCTTCGAGCTTCCTGGTCTGAAGAAGGAAGACGTTAATATCGACGTGCACAACAACCGCCTCACCGTCTCCGGCGAGAGCAAGATGTCTAAGGAATATGACGAGCACGGATGGGCTGTCTGCGAGAGGCGCTTCGGCAAGTTCTCTCGCACCTTGCAGTTGCCTCAGGGCGTTAAGGTATGCCATCAAGCTTCCGTTCCAGGGCTTATCGCTGACGTCATTGTGATGATTTCGTAGGACAATCAAATCAAGGCAAACATGGATAATGGTGTACTTACTGTCACCTTCCCCAAGGCTTCCGAGGAATCTGCTCCGAAGAAGATTACCGTCAACTAATCGCATCCATCTCATCTGTAGTCGTGTATCTTGTGTATTCGAGAACTGTAGGGGTTTACTATTGATCCGACGGGTGGTCGAGCACGCCGCATCGCTGTGCTTTCGCATCCTGAGGCTGACAGAATATCGCTGCAAGCGTCATGTTACTGCTAACAGCATTCCTCCCAAAAGCGGAAAGCCTGCAGGAGGATACCCTCCAACTAAATAAGTATATTCTGTCCCGACGTCATCCGAAAAGCACCCCTCCTTCTAGCTGGCCATCTACGTCTCTCATCGCTTGGACTCATGTTTCATCCAGAGGCAATCAGGCCAGGTATTCGCATATATTAACCCTTTATAGTCTACGGCTCATGACATTCGTGCGGTGCCGCGTGGTACCAGATTTATATACAGCTTGTAACGGTTTCGTCAGGGCGAAGTACGAGGGAGTGCCTACCTTCTGTTCGCCCTTCGATCAGTCACCTTATCACTCTCGACACTACAATGTCCCTTATACTACCAATCCCGTTCACTACGCATGGCCTCGTGTTGCTGGCAGTAACGCTTCACCGGGAAAGGCTTGGGAGTATATATCTGTCTTTCCGCGGAATCCTTCGCTGGGCAAAGTTCGCTGGCAGGAGACGACTAGTTCTCCTTGCGCGCCACAAAGCCCTGACATTTCTAGACGTAGCTCTTGTTCTACAAATTCCTCGGCTCGTTCATCATGCTCTAGCACACACGACTGGCTCAAATTCGTTCAGTACCCCTCGGACGTCGCTTTACTTCAGGAGCTGCAGTGGCAGCGGACTTGGGGTGGTTTCTCTACAGGGCTCGTTTGGGACATTTCTCGTCACCCTTCCGGAGCCAAGACGCTCTCGCCCCGATATGCCTTCATAAAACCTGATTTCAACTCTCTTGTCACGCCTAAGAATATTGAAAGTTTCGAGTTGTTGACCGACCACTCCGTGTTGGCCACATACATGCACACATTGAAATGGGGTCCTGTTCCAGTGAAGGCGAACCCTACTATGATGGAACTTCTTCAGGCAATATACGAATACCTTAGCACCCCGTTGACGAAGAGCGACATCAAATTCATACTTTCTACGCCGCAGAATAGCAGAAACCTGGAACAAGCGCGAGAGTGTCGGGCCAGAAACGGATTTGACGCCGTTTATGCAGTCGCGATACAGAGTCCCTTTAAAAGGTCAGATGTTCTTGGGAGTCACCGACGTTTTCTAGGCATTCGGGCGGCTAAGATAGGGGATGGGACAGACCGACTTTATTTCAATCTTGGTTCTGGGCCAGTTCCTCGTATCTGACGCCTGAGGGACGGTCAGCAGATGGCACACAAGGCGCAGAAGAGACAATTTTGTTGCCGGTGACATTGATGAGGCTTTCCGGTGTTTAAATTATTACAGGACTTCTCGTCACCCAAGACGGCATAGGCGACATGTATACCCAACTCGATTTGTATACTCCGATAACCACAATTTAGAGTGCATTTTTGTATAATAGCCACGGATAGCTGCGATAATTATAGCGAACCTTTTTCACGGACTATGTATTCACGCTCGATGGCCTCGTAGAAAGAATTTAGAGATTATCTGATATCAATGATACCAGTCCAGACCACGTGTAAGTATGTGACGGTATCACGAAGCTTTTCAATTTATTCTGTAACGTCTTTACACAGCCTCTAATCTCTTGCTGTGACGCGTAATATCGTCTATGGCACCTAAAGGAAAGTCCAACGAACCTTCAGCTCAGGAACGTGAGGATGAAGAACGAACAGATACAGAAGATGAAGCACATGATTTGACTCCCGTTGCGGGCTCTTCCACTGGTGCCGGTACCTCCGGTAGCAAGAAAAAGAGAAAGAGGAAGAAGTCAAAGATGTCCAAGGCACTCAACGCGCTTTCGGGCAAATCAGAGATTCCGGATGAGCTAGTAAATGAAGTTCTAGATCAAGTCAAGGCAGAGGGAGGTGTCCCAGAGGAAGATCTGACAGTGGAGAATATCAGGGAGGCATTGAAGCAGTTGAAAATCATGGATGTCGTACAGGGAAAGGCGGCGCTTGGGAGGTTGAATAAGAAGGACATGGGCGAACATAAAGTGAGTTTTTCAGTCGATTTCAGTTAGTTCAAATGCTCATACACGCTCTGCACGTAGTTCTGGGGAACACAACCCGTCCCTCAATTAGGTCTGTATGTCCTAATCCTTGACACTACCGGGCATTGCGTGATTCATGTTCATACGCACTATCAGGCGAGGGACCTCCAATTGATGACGGTTACATCGAGCCATCGAAACCTGTAGGAGAAGTTCGTCAAGAACCATACCCACTACCGAAGGATTTCGAATGGAGTATGGTGGACATGAGTGATCCCAAGCAGGTTCGTGTGCTTTTATAGTGGAGCTGAATGTGGTTAAATTTTCGCGTCAGTGCAAAGAGGTCTACGATCTACTGTCGGCAAATTACGTTGAAGATGACCAAGCGAGCTTCAGGTTCCAGTATAGTGCGGAATTTTTGCAGTGGTGAGTAACTATATGCTATGTGTTAACAGTCAGCTCAAGCATGAGCTTGTTCTTAGGGCCCTCATGCCTCCAGGATATCATAAAGAATGGCATATCGGTGTTCGAGTGGCTGCAACGAAGAAATTGGTAGCTTTCATCTCTGGAATTCCAATGACTCTGCGGGTTCGCAAAAAGTACGTTGTTCATCTGCACTAGCGTAACCTGGCTTGTTCACAGGCCATTCCAGTGTGATCCATGTGACAGAAATCAACTATCTTTGCGTCCACAAACGACTGAGATCCAAACGTTTGGCTCCAGTGTTGATCAAGGAAGTAACCCGCCAGACACATCTTAAGGGTATCTTCCAAGCGATATATACCGCGGGCGTTGTTGTACCAACGCCAATATCAGTGTGCAAGTGAGTCAATTTCATGTAATCGGGCCAGTGTTTCCATAACGCTCTTCGTTTCAAGATATTACCATCGTTCAATAAACGTTCCGAAGCTCGTTGAAATTGGCTTCTGCTATGTGCCTCGAAGTATGACGCAAGCCCGCATGATTCGTATAAACGCTGTTCCGAACTCTCTATCCATCCCGGGTATCCGAGAGATGGAAGAAAAGGACGTTCTTCAAGTCGCAAGTCTTTTCACGAAGTACATCAAGCGATTCAGCATGCTGCCGATATTTGATGTGGATGAAATTAAGCATCAATTCTTGAGTGGAAAGGGTCAGGGTAATGTTGGTGATGGTGGACCTGGAAGGCGGAGAGGACAGGTGACATGGGCATATGTCGTCGAGGTTAGTACTGGTCTCCCAAAGACTCTACCGTGTATTCACGACCTACTTTAAAGAATCCTGAAACACACCAAATCAGTGATTTCATCTCCTTTTACTCTCTACCTTCGACCGTCATCGGTGACCAGAAACATCCCATACTTGAAGCAGCGTACCTCTACTATTATGCCACAGATGTCGCATTTGACCCTAAGGCTGAGGAAGAAGGGCATCTAAAGCGTCGTCTAGAAGCACTGGTCACTGATGCGCTGGTTGTTGCCAGTGGAGCCAAATTTGACGTTTTTAACGCCCTGACATTGATGGATAATGTCTCTTTCCTCAAGGATCTCAACGTGAGTTTCTTTTCGCAATATCCTGTAATATGATGTTGAGGATGTGATCGGCAGTTCGGGCTCGGAGACGGAAATTTGAATTTCTATCTATATAACTGGAGGACTGCCCCATTGGCTGGTGCCATACCTACGGATGTTCCTGCTGGCAAGGGTGTTGGTGTCGTTATGTTGTGAGACCGCCTTGTTTAATCCATTCACTGCAACCATATACTATGGGATCTTGAATACTTCAGATACGACTGTGGATTCTCGAAAAGTGATGGTAGTACATGCGTCGTCATGCAAAGTACAAAATCCAAACAAGAACTATCCTGGACAGGCTTTATGTCCTCACTCGTCGTCGCTGATCATGACGACATCTTCATCATCATCTATGCCGAAATCGGGTGTCGGGCTTCGTTCTCTAGATGGTTCTCTTCGATTGCGATTCAGTAATCGCGGGACACTTGCGCCTCCAGCTCCAACTGCGACCGTCTTTGATCCGAGGGCTTGACCGCCGGGACCCCAATTATGTGTGCCCTCCTTCGCTTTCTCTTTGCCTTTTGACGACGTCGAAGACTGAGAAGTGCCAAGTGTCCGACCGTTTAGTGTTTGACCTGCGCCGCCGAATGATTGTAGCGGAGACTTCATGAGATGTCATTAGCGAACGAGGACTACTGAAAGCTCAATCCACTCACTCTTGATCCGGGTTCTGGTGAACCAGGAGGCGGAGATGGCGGAGTGTACTCTGTCACGTTGAACCCAAAGAAGAGTTGTCCGAAGGGAAGATTAAGTGCCGCAGGGACCTTGATTTCTGATTCCAGCATATCATTATTGATGATGCGATGTTTACTAGAACGTGGATTGAATTGAGCATCAGTATCCATAGATTAAGGTGAAACGCACTCGGTTCGAATAATCTTGCTTCCTGCAGACACATCTTCCGCTTTCCTGTGACTGATCCCCTTTCCTTTTGTCTTCCTGCCCGACAGAGTTTCACCTTTGCCTTTAAAGCTCTCCCAGTGATCACCACCCTTGCTCACTGTCATCTGATTTGTGCTTGTTCCCGCAAAAGCACCGGCCATGGAAGAACCTGGCCGTGATGAACCAGGAGAATGTGAATTGAGGTCGATTTTGAGTTTAGATGCCATAGTGACTGGAGGGGCAGCCTTGGGGCGTTCAGGCTCGATATATCCAACAGGGGGGGCAAAGTCGACTTCAAGATCTGTGTCCAGAACGTTTATACCTTCACCACCAGGTTTCGTCTCCATTACTAGAAGTCCAAAGACAATAGAGTTATAGCTGATCTCGATGATGTCACCCTGTGTAAGCGCCGAGAAGTTGCGCAGGGCTTGTTCAAGCCTGAGATCATTCGAGTCATTGTGAGCGTCAACAAAGGGGAAACGGAGTGCTATTGGACTCACACAGCTTTTGGATCCGAAATCTCAAGGAAATGCACGGTTTGTGCTTGTAGTTTCACGAATTTGCCCTTCGGCAGTTCAGTTCCAGTGATGCGAATAGGATCTCCCTCGTTCAGTCGGAGGGTCTTCATCATCCAATATGGTAGATGCACAACGCCTTCCTCTGCGATGAATTCAAGGACACCAGCATGAGTGGAAGCTGCTGGATTGGAAGGATTCCGGAGTTGAAATACCCATGGACCTTCAATCTCCAAGTTTGTGAGGCGCGCTAATGCAGATGGCGGCATGATAACTGCATAGCTTGTGAGGAAACGCATTGGACAATAGAAAGGGCCGAACATACCCTTTCCACCATAGGAAACGTTATCTCTTTGCCGACCTGGAAGCATGGCAACACTATATGCCTTGAGATAGTCATCATAGGAGCTTGGATTACTGCTCGATCTCCCGGAACCGAAACCACCTGGAAAACCACTATTGAAGAATTAATAACGGTATAGGAGAGCGGGGTAGAGCCATATACCCGGCAAGCTGGGCGAGGAGACCACCAGGTGCGTTAGGACCGCCAATCTTGACAAAAGTTCAGCAGCTGTACACAATAAACGCCACATATAAACGTACGAAATCCATGTTCATAACGAGGGATGAGGGAAGAGGTTGAATGCGACAGGAAGAACGTGTCTTCATTACGAACGCGCAATCCGACCCGTCACAGATGTGACGTATCATTACCGGTTTTGGAAACCGACGCGTCCATCATATTCGACCTAGTATTTACTCTTCAGCTGATCTTTATTTCTTTTCTGTCTTTCCCTGTATCCCTCCCTATGGCTTCAAAAGCACCGAAACAGGCCCAACAAGGCGTTACCAAGAACATCTCTGGTGCAAATGCTGCATTCAAAGATAAGGTGTGTTTCGGTAAAATCAATCGAGATGATCAGTTTCCCGACGCGTGCTATAGGGCAAGCCTATGGAGCTACGGCTGTCGAACATGGTCGCGGCCAAAGGTGAGCCACAGATCTCTGAGAAAGGACTATAGATGTTCATGCCATTCGCGTGAAGCGATCAGTGATGCTGTTCGGACGTCCCTCGGTCCTCGTGGAATGGACAAGATGGTGTGTTTTGGATGTGCTGATCGTTTGTTCATGCAAGTTGATCAGGCAAGTGGTTTTAGATCCAAACAGCGAAAGGAGAGACTGTTATCACGAATGACGGTGCTACTATCCTGAAGAGTATTCAAGCACTTCATCCTGCGGCAAAGATGGTGCGTTCACCGCTTTTTCGTTCATCTGCTGGGGGGGTTCTTATTCGTTCAATAGCTTGTCGATCTTTCCGCTGCACAAGATGTTGAAGCTGGTGATGGAACTACCTCCGTCGTTGTCCTTGCTGGCAGCTTTCTTGCAGCTGCAGAAAAGATGCTGCAAAAAGGCATACACCCCACTGTAATTGCCGAGTCGTTCCTCAAGGCATCAACAAAAGCTGTCGAATATCTGACCGACATTTCGACCCCGGTGGATCTAAATGACAAAGGGGCACTGTTACGTGCAGCTAGTACTTCTCTGAATTCTAAGGTATGAGACCGAGATTCACCTAGGTACTCAACCAGATTAGTTGACATCATGATTTCAGATTGTATCACAATATTCTTCTACTCTAGCCCCCATCGCAGTTTCTGCTGTTACTCGTCTGGTTACTCCCACTTCTTCAAACGTTGATCTCCGAGATATACGAATTGTCAAAAAGGTCGGAGGGACTATTGAAGACACGGAACTAGTGGATGGCGTCGTCCTGAATCAGAATGTCGTCAGCTCTGCTGGAGGACCTACGAGAATAGAGAAAGCCAAAATTGCTATAATCCAGTTCCAACTTAGTGCGCCTAAACCAGACGTAAGCATTTTATCCTCGTGCCGTTTACATCGTCTCATCCGACGTAGATGGATAACACCGTCGTGATCAACGATTATCGTCAAATGGATAAAGTGATTAAGGAAGGCCGCCAATATATCCTCAACCTCTGCAAACGTATCAAAAAGGCCAACTGCAATGTACTTCTTATCCAAAAATCAATTCTCCGTGACGCAGTTGATGACGTCTCCCTTAACTTCCTCAAACGCCTCAACATCCTGGTTGTGAAAGATGTCGAACGTGACGAGATTGATTTCCTGTCGAAAAGTCTCGGCTGCAAACCCATTGCCGACATCGATGCCTTCACGGAAGACAAGCTGGGACATGCCGACCTGGTTGAAGAGGCGAGCGAATCAGGTGTCAAGGTTGTCAAAATTACCGGTATCAAGAACAGGGGAAGGACTGTCAGTGTTCTTGCAATGGGTTCTAACAACCTGGTTGTGGAGGAATGTGAACGCAGTTTACACG
>KQ962308.1:137319-153944 GCA_001563735.1 Leucoagaricus sp. SymC.cos | reverse complement strand
AGGGAAAGCTTCTCGGTGGTGGCCTTTTCTTCGTCTTCATGGTCTTGATCTCGATCGTAGTGGTCTTTCTTCTTTTTTACCTTGATCCTAGGTCTCAAATAGCTAAACTCCACTTCGGGAGGTTCTTCGATGTCACGACCGCCGAGTGAGAGCGCCTCGGTCATCGTTTCGAGATCATTCCCAGCTTCGCGTGGTGCAACAAAAGGAGATAGTGAGTAAACGTCCTTCGAGAGTGCTAAATCTACGGTAAGTTGCTCCCGCGCGTTATTTTCTCTCCTTATCGACAACGCTGTCCTGTTATCATCCATGATGAGGTCGTAGGAACGAAGGTCCTCGGCCAACTCCCGAGCATCGGCGTTTAGGTTGAAAGTTGGGTTGATGTGGTTTTGGATGTCCGCGATGTTCAGATGCCACGGAGCTCCCTTTCGCAATTGTTGAATCGGAAACTTGTTTTGCGAAATAGCTCGGAATCCACGGGCTGAGTTGATAAGACTGCCGGTAGTGAAATCTGACCTCGACGAATTGCTGGAATCCTCGTGGGTTCGGAAGGCGATGTCACAACTAGATAAATATATTGAGTCATCAAGTTGGAAGAGGTGGAAGAGGTGGATGATCAGCTACCTTGTCAACATATGTTCAGAAGGGGTATCGCTCGTTTGCCAAAAGGCAGGTAGACGATCCATGGTGTCGTAAAAGTCTTCTGCCTGTTCTTCCTCCAGTTTTTCTTGCTGCTCCATGTGAATTCGGAAGACATCTTGCATACCGGCAGTCAGAAGAATCCGCATATCTGAGATAGCACCACTCACGGTCATACGCGGGATATAGGTTCGTCAACGCCTTTTCTTGATCCCCGAATATATCCATGTCAGTTTTCATGTTTTCAGCCTTTCTTCTCAATTCTTTAAGTGTATCCGATTCCTCTAAGACAAGCAAACTTTGGAGCTCTTGAACGTTTTCATCAACTGTTTGTTGTAATAGGACACAGTCCACTCCAGCCCTCTCATCAGCCCTGAATACAGCGATAGAACCGGACCCGTGCTGCAAGAAAGCATGTCCAGTGAATTGACGATAGCTGTCGGAGGGTAAGACACCGTAAGGCATATCATTGGCTCGAATGAATTCATCATCGTGCCGGGAAACATTGTAGATGGTCAGCATGCCGTTCCGCTTAGAGCTCAGAAGAGTAGTGGCTGTAAATGATAAAGCGTGAGAACACGGGATAGGCTAAGAGCTAGATCCAGACCCACGAGAACCATCGATAAAGAATGTAGAGATGTTGAGAGTCCTGTCAAATTGTCGATAGTGTTTATATCCAAGGAGTGGTTTTCCAGGATATCGTGGATCAAGCCAAATGATTTCTGATGTGGAGCAAAGTCGAATGAGTCCATCTCGAGCATAACCCTCACTTGAAGTCAGGAAGCCTTTTGAAGATTCTGTAAACAATGGGGAAACCTCATTTGACTTTACAAGTTTTAGATATAGGTTCAGGTGATGCCAAGGTAGCGCTTACTCGAAAGTCGAGTTGATGCAGGGTCTTCCCGGACAGGATTGTGCATTCTGTAGGACGGGTCCCTTGCCCTATCCTGCAGAATGGACTCGTTGGGGAGGGTTCTGGCCCATCGTAGAGCTTGACCCTAGAGCAAGTTTGATTCCAAGTTTGACACGAGAATGAAATTAGAGAACATACATCGTCTTCTTTCCTCCCGCTAAACTGCAACCGAATACACCACCTTTCTTATTCGCCAACAGCGTTTCAAAAGGCATCACACTAGGGAAGACCTTGACATCCACAATGGATACTCCTCCAACGTCGTGGCTGGTGAAATACGTCACGTCCTGGACGCCCCCAACAGCGGTCGCTTCCGGGTCGAGCTTGAGTAGAGATGTAGCACCAAAAGTTCGAACGCCAAGAAAAGTGTCTAATCGATAGTTAGTCGTCGACCGGTAAAAGTGTAGATGAACACTGACTTCGCTGCGAGGAGTCATTCGGGGCTCTTGTGGCAGACGAGGTAATTTGCTGGACAGGTGTGCTAAAGGTTCGTGCCGGAGTCGTACTGGGTTTGATCAGAGCGGTCCCATTCGCTTGTACAATAGGGGTCAAATCTGGGCGCCAGTGAGATTGGCAATCATTCCTGAAGGCGCGAGAAGACTGACTGAGCTCAGCACTTAGTTCTCCCGTAGGAAAAGCTAGGTGTTTCGTGTCGTCGTAGCCACTAATGATATCCAAGACGTTGTCTTCAAAAGGGTCGAATTTAGCAAGTTCAGTTGTTTGAAGTGTGTCTTCTGTTATTTGATTTCGGATCATGTCGCCGGAAACATCTACGTCTGGGAAATGTGTGCGCAAGAAATGGGCCTAGTTTACAGTCATTGGGTGGTCAAGAGTTGGCACGAACGAGACATACCCCATGATCTGCTCGTTGGTCAACTGTAGCGGTAGGCTCGGGAATCGGCGGCGATCTTGTTACTGGAAAAATGCTAGAATTTCCGTGAAGACGATACCTACGAGCTTCAAAGAATTTGAGCACAGTGTAGTAGGCAACGCAGGAATGTTTACCATTTGGTTTACCGCAGACCAAGGAGTCCCACTCAAACCTCCCATCTTTCTGTACTAAGGTCGCAGCTTCTACAATTCCATGGTCAAGTACTGGATAATTTCTTCCAACAAACTTCTGATTTTTCCTGCTCGATTTTGCCGAAGGATTTGGTGGACGATGATGGGATGGCCAAGTTTGCATTTAAGAGGGCAGCTTCCTTATTTGGATCGGTCGACATTTTGATTCTTTCTGGCGCGTCTCCGTCAGTCCACTATTTCGCTCAACTATGCTTAGACTCTGGGTACACCGTCCACATCATCTGCAGATATGTGCTAGACACCTTCAATCCACAGCTGCGGCTGCGGCATCTACTGCACAGACGGAGGCCACAAAGACCGACGTACCAACTTCATCGAAATGGACTCCCAAGTCGATACGGACAGGCCTTATTGCAAGAAAACGCGGTATGGCGTCACTTTGGAATGACCAGGGTGTCAAAATCCCAGTTACAGTTCTCCAGGTATGTTTTTGCTTTATGCCCCTGGCTGCAGCACATTCTAATCCAAACCCTACACCAATAGGTTGAGAACTGCCAGGTGACGGCCAATATCCGGACAGTTCGACGCAACCACACAATATACCATGCTGTTCAAGTTGCTGCCTCGGATAAACCAGAACGGACAACGACAAAGCAAATGCTTGGGCATTTCCGCAAGGCTGGTGTGCCCCCGAAGCGGTTTGTGAAAGAGTTCCCAGTGACACCAGACGCTTTGGTGCCTGTTGGTCAGTCTTCGTGATTTTGTCTACTGAATTTTGAGCTGACATGTATAGGGACAACACTTTCTGCAATTCACTTTGTCCCGGGCCGGTATGTCGATGTGATAGCGAATAGGTGCGTATTTACAGATATTTAAGACCGACTATGTCCTTAAACTCGTCCGCTTGTAGTATTGGAAAGGGCTTCCAGGGTCGTATGAAACGATGGGGCTTCCATGGTCTAGCTGCCAGCCATGGTGTGTCCATCTCTCATAGGTCGTCGGGCTCAACGGGTCAGCACCAGGTGCGTCCTTTACTCCAACATTACCCAGCCACGCTTTAACACTGTTTTCTCCAGGATCCTGGACGTGTTTTCCCCGGCAAGAAAATGGCCGGTCGAATGGGTGGCCAACGCGTTACGACTCAGAATCTCCCTGTCCTCCGCGTTGACAGCAACCTTGGTCTTATTTTTGTGAAAGGTGCTGTTCCAGGCGTCGATGACGCTCATGTTCTCGTGCGTGACGCCAAGAAAATTATGGCTCAAGGCAAACACAACCAGGCCAAAGGTCTCTACGAAAAAGTCTTGCCAAAGGGTGTGGATGATCTCCCTTTCCCCGCGGGTACTGTAGAGTTGGCGAAGAGTTTACCACCTATCATTGAGGCGCCCTCATACAGGAGGAGTCCTTTCATCCCTCAGGAATAGATTTATTGAGTACTAATCATAGTATAATCTTCTCCAATTCATTTCAATAGCTCGATGCCTCTTCACGTTCTCATGGCTGTGGAGCTTCTTGCCGCCCAGAAACATTCGTTAGAGAGATTTTGAACTGTCACGACTCGAAGTAACTAGCAAGTCCACTTAGCGCCTGCTTCCGTGATCTGACATAAGACTACAGAATTCCCGTATGGAGTCATCAAAGGCGGTTGTGACTTCGGCTCTATACTTTCATGTTTACCCAGCGTAATGTCCAGAAGACCTTCTGACCCATCCTTCCAGCGCCATGTCCACACAAAAGGGCGTACATAATCGTATTCACACCCTGAGGTGCGTCCCCACAAAATCAATTCGTGTACCGAGCTCACGCTTACCGCTCCACAGAGGCGAGCAGTTTCGCCATCTTCAGAACCTACGAGGCTCTCGATCACATCTATCCTCTACAAATATCCACACAGTACCTGCCTTACCTCTTCGTCTTCTCTCCCTAGCCGATCCTTCTCTTAACTTCGCGAACCGTGATTCCGAGTCGTCCTCACAGCCAAAAGCTAACAACGTTGGAGAGTCACATTCCGATGGTACGTCCTCTCGACCACCAGCGGGTCCCGCACCACCAAAAAGCTGGATGTTGAACTCGAGAAAAGATATACGAGAGACTGCAACTTGGAGAGCTAGAGCTCTATCTCTAATACTCAGTCACCTAGTCAACCCGCAACCGCCAGATTCAGGGTCTACATCAGATGCCTCTTCCATCTCTAAACCCCTAGAAATGTCCAAGAATCCCGGCTTCAATCCATTAATACCACGCATCGCTTCTCTGTCCCTTCTTTGCCTCCAGATCTTCCTTACGACATGCTCAGTCTCCGAATTCCGAGAAGAAATCATACCCTATATACCCCCACATCTCCGGAAGGACCTTATACGATTCACGGCTATCCACTCTCCTCTGAGCAATGCTCGGCTATATGCACTATGGGAATCAGAAGGACACGCAGACGGTGAAATGATCGTTGTCGGACCTGATGCTGTCCTCAAAGACGATTACTTCATTCGATCGCCTTCTGTTAACGGAAGTGCAAGTGCTGCTGCTGTGCTTTTAGGGGACGATGATGATAACGTGGAGGCCGAAGAAGTTGAGGATTGGGTTTGGGATGCTAACGAGACGGATATGAGTTCACCCTTGACCTCGCTTCTTGCTCAGCACATCCCTATCTTCTTCCACCGTCTTTACCTTCCCCCCCACGCTCACGCATCTGGCTCTCATAAATTTATCAACACCGGTCCCATTGCATCGACTATTAAACATTTGCCCTCTCATAGTGCTTCTGGACGTGTCCTACAATACATGGCTTGGAACGACATTCACTTCTACTTCTGAAGGGCAAGGGAGACTCGGGGAGCCCAGGCAGCCTCAAGACCCGACTATCAGGGCGATTGTGGATCTAAGGAGAGTGAACTGGTCCCGATGGAGCCACCTAAAGGTGCTTGGGTTTCGGGGGAATTACGTCCCAGAGGATTTGGTGACAAGGGTGAACGAAGGGAGGTGGGACGACATTGAGGTGGTCCTGTGATGCTTTTGCCACATCTAGATTTTGAGTAGTCTTCATGACATATACCGATGAATGTCCACGCGTTGTATTAATATATATACCATAAACCACCCGACAGAAAACCCGAAAATGAATCAAGGCGCAAGGGATAAAATTATGATTTTACAAAGTATGGAAGGAGTGACGGGGCATGCAAAGCATGATGAACTACGGGTAGCAAAGTTCCTGGTATTCATACTACTGATCATGAGAAAGCATGTTGAGAGAATGTCTAGCTACCGTAGGTCGAGGAAGGTTTGTAGGTTGAATGACGGTACGACTTGTCGCTATAATCCAAAATATGAATAAGGTGTATAATAAATTGCACAGTTTCATACCTGATCGCCTTCTGGAACTTGTTTCGTCGGCATAGGTGGCGTCGGCGTCCTCTGAGTAGGGTTGACCGGGGGAAGGACCATTCCGGGCCTTGCCTTTATCTTCATCTCATTCGCTAACGCCCAAAGCACAGTCGTATACCTCGTCATATTCTCAATCTTCGATGTTGGTGACTGACCGGTTTGAACTAGAATATGAACATCGCCCGAAAGTTGAAGATTCATTATGAGCAGATTGGGATTAGGGGGAAATTAAGTCTCGACCAAATGAAACGTACCAAGAATGGCTTTATTAATTTGTTCGGCAACCGCCTCTCGCCTTTCCATTGATAGGTACCGCGCCAAAGGACTGTTCTCTGGCTGAGGGTATGCCAGTAGTGCACCCACGTTAACCAATTCCTGTGCATAGAGTTCCCGTTCTGCCGGGTTATGAATTTGTTCCAAGAGTGCATATAGTTTCTGGCCCTGCTGGATCAACTTGCTAACGTGAGGGTCGTCGTCAGAACCATTGGTAGCCGCGGTAGCAGTGTGAGGGGGTGTACGATCAAGGTCCTTGTCTTGGTCCCCGTCGTCCTCTACGCCGTCTCCGTCCTCGTCTTCAGTAGCATCCATATCCGTATCCGCGTCGGCATCGGAATCGGTCCCCTGGAAATGGCTGCAGGTCGTACTACCATCAACATCGACCTTAGAGGGATGAGACGACGTCGTTGAATCTGACATGCTAATTTCACTCATCCGCAGCGAAGGTGAAGAGTACACCAAGGGTTGTGTTCTGCAGAGTTCTGTGAATCCAAGAATGCGAAGGTTGTATGCGAAGGTTAAGAATGAGGTGCCGAGGGTCAGTCGTTGTGGGTATCAAATGCTTGCTGGAATTCATAGCCTCCAATGCTGACGGGTAAGACGAGGGCTTGGAACTCGGGGTGGGAGGTGCAAGAACAGATGGGAAATGTTCATTGAGCAAGTCAATGGCGTCATCGACCTCTCCGAAGAGAATCTTGACTCTAATTCCTGCAACGCTCGCAACCCATGAGCTCACGACCACTTCCGGCTTAACGGAACAGAGACAACAATGACGCACTGTTACGAAGTTCCGCTTCCATTAAAGTTTCTTTACTCAATTCAAGGACGTCCTGGTCAGCTAGGATGCCCTTGTCTTTGGGCTGCAAAATTTCGTCTCCATCGGCGTCTAGGTGTCGTACCATGCTATCTTTCGCAAAAGCGACGGCCGTACGGGTATAGCAATGGTGATAAAGGTAGTCCATTACCAGCGAGCGCTGCAGGATATAATAGAATACAAAAATCATCATGAGGATATGTATGTCATTTGCACTGAACCCTGAACTCACCAACTGGCATGGTGTCGGGTCGGAAAACGGGTTTGAAAACGGGTTTTTGGGTGATTTGCCGTTCCTGCTGGCTAGAGATGCACCGGACATCGGGGCAGGTGTTACAGAAGACGATGCAGAGAGCGTGGGCGGCATTACGAGGAGGTGGGTGGAAAGAGGAAGAGAAGAGGGTACGGGGATAAGTACGTGAGGCCAGGGCAGGCACAGCTCGGAGTAACATCAAGTAGCCGTCGATCTCTTCTTCCTCGCATCGCACGTGAAAACCAATAAAAACGTAATAAAACTTCAGCTAATTTACACAGGACACATGTGCTGCTACACTCCTCGACGTCATCTGGCTAGCAAGTTCTCATTCAATCTGCGAGACCTTCGTAACATTGTCTCAGGATCCTGCCACTTTCTCACAGAAACCTAGATTAGGGTAGAAATAGAGATGAACACATCGCGGAGAACAGACGGCCGAGCTCCTTACCTTGGTATTTTCCATTATGAGTTCGATGCCGGCGTCCCTGAGGTGATCCTCACGGTAGTGCTTATTGACGAGGAAACCGAAAGCTGTAAGTACCTCGGGGTCCGTGACCTTGCGCCAACGCCTTGACCTCAGTATGTCCGCATAATTCTCTGGTATCTCTTCGAGCTCATCCTCGTCTGGGCTGAAGAGATCTATCTGGTAGACCCTGCAACCGGGACACCGCCACACATGTTGAGAGGCTTCGAGCCTGGGGGGTATGCAACAGAACCACGGGAGTTTGTCTACCAACTCCTGACTCTCCTCGTCCGATTGGGAATCCGAATCAGATGCAGGAGGCGTAGATGCCTCTTCGAAGTCGTTGTCGTAGTGATATTTAATAGCTGGAATTCCGCGAGGACGGCTTGAAGCTTTCGCGGATGGCGGCGTCTGAACGAGCTGCCCAATCGGTGGTGATGGTTTTTTCGGTTGAGAAGAGTGGTTGGTCGGAATAGTAGGCTTTGGTTTCTAGGGATAAGAAATTTCTCTTTCAAGGAGATGCAAAGACAGGAAGGCTTCGACTTACCACCTTCTGAGCCTGGTTTTCCACCTCTCTCTTTTGCTGCCAGTGTAATGGATTCGTCAGGGCATTGAGTAAACGCCGTCTCCAATCGTCCCGCGTCCCACCAAACTTTGTCAAGTCATGCGCGACGCTTTCAACGCTGACTTTGACTGTAGCTAGGGACCAATCTCCTGAGGTACGAGCTTTTTCCCAATTTTCGACGATCTTGACTTGCTCTACAAATTGATACCATTGACGTATATCGAGGTAACGGGCTTGTGGTGACATATGAGAAGCAATGTGATCTGCCAGAATCCATTCCGCGTGGCGAGCAAATACGTTTCGGATCTCTGCTTTGTGAACATGCCGAGAATTCCGTGGTTTTTTGAGTTTCAGAGCGCCTCGAGAATTGAGAACAATCCCGGCGGCGTTGGGATTGTAGATATACCGAATATTTTTGTCCAACGGTATCACCTGGGCGAAGTATTGGTTAACGAGCCAGTCCAGATTCCTGCCTGTTATTGGAGTGTCCGAGCCATCTATGAGCTGGTGAATGAGACGGCGGATCGTGTAGCGCTCAATGAAATTTCGACTGAGTTCCATGGTCCTGACGTCGAGGGTAGCGATACGAAAGGATCGGTGTCTGCAGCAAAATGTCAGGGTGTGTACTGCTATTACTCAGTACTGGCAACTCACCTGTCTTTTGCATATAACACAAGTGAAGTTGGATCATCATTGACTAATAGACAAAGGCAAACGCATTAGCACAATGTAAATGTAAATCTGAAGAGAACGCAATTGACCCACGGGTCATATACGCCGCGCTCATACTCTTCTCAAATTTCACCCACACCGAAATCGTCGACCCACTATTAACGCCATCTCCATAAACCGATTCCAGAGTTAACCGGCTGCCTCTACCAATACTCATCTCGACATCCCGTCTCCTCAAATCAAACTCCAACCATCTCCGACCCGTTTCCGACAACCAATCCAATTTTTCAATCTCCAAAACACCCATTACCTCAACAGGATGCTTGACAAACCTACTCGTTGGTGAGGCATCATGAATCAATTCCGTTTCGTCAAGACTGCGATAAGCATTCCCTTGTGTGAGATATGTGAGAATTGGGTCAGATGGCTGTGTTTACCCGATATCCTCTCGATTACACCTCAGTAGCACAGAAGTCAGAGTTGGTCGAATTTCGCCGCGTCGTGGCCATTTCGGGTTCAAGATATTCTGGTCAGGATATGGGCCAAAGGGATCCTCTAGCAGTTTGGATAGCGACATTGTCGATTCGTCCTGGCGATAAGTTCCAAACTGGACCCTGGGAACCCTGTCTCTTTGCAATCAATCAACAGTTCACGATCATGCGCGTCAGAGTGATCCGTCCCACGCGACCTTCATGGCGGCCATACCCATACCTTCCTTCAGAAATGTGCTTCTTTTGAGCGTTGGACTGCGTGTAGCCTTGATTCTCTACAGTGAATGGCACGACGCGAGATCACTCGTCAAATACACAGATATCGATTATCGCGTCTTTACAGATGCTGCTCGGTTCATCCTCCAGCCCAGTCAGGACAACAAAGCCCAAGGACCGTTATCACAGTGGCTTGGGTATAGTATACCCCTAGGCGAGTACGTGATATCTCCCGTTCGATTGGCGTAAAAAGTATGTTAATTCTGTTTTGAAGCCCATATACCAGACATACATACCGTTACACACCACTCCTCGCTTTGCTGCTCACACCAAACATATTCCTCCATCCATCCTTCGGGAAGTACATCTTTGCAGCTTGCGACATCATCAACGGACTGCTTATTTACAACCTCCTAATGAACCACATCCTTCCCTCGTCAACAACAAGGACATCCACGAAAACCTTACCATCCGCAATTGATGGCATGCGGGCGAAAGCCACTCTCTACACAACAGTCCACCTCCTCAATCCAATGGTGTTTTCCATATCCACTCGAGGCTCATCTGAGTCTGTAATATCACTCTTCGTCCTTCTTATACTCCATGCACTTTTCAATGAACGATGGACTACGGCGGCGCTTTTCTTGGGACTCAGCACTCATTGGAAAATATACCCTGTGATATACGGCGTGAGCTGTGTATGTCTCATAGGCTCGCTCAATTCTTCCATCGCCGGACATAGAGGGAATGGTTTGATGGGTTGGTTTAAAGTTATCTCTCATGCGAAAACCATCAAATTTGCAACTGTCAGTGCTGTTGCTTTCAGCCTACTGGGTACTCTTTGCTACACTTTGTACGTTCTCAATGCTCGTATGCCTCAACGACCTACTAACAATACTTACGCCTCATTAGGTGGGGTTATCCTTTCCTCTACGAATCATACCTGTATCATCTACACCGTCTCGACCATCGACACAACTTCTCTCCCTACTTTTACCCTACATACCTCTCCTACCCTCCCCTCAATCTTTCCCTCACCCCAACCTCATCCCACCGATCCTCTTTCATCTCAATCCTAACCACAATCCTCAGCTCACCGTTAACATCCTTCCTCCCACAACTCCTTATCTCTCTCGGCTCCGGTTTTCTCTCTCTCAACCCTCTCCGCCCAGAGAACGCAAAGATCGATATCCCATTGACATGGTTCATCCAGACATTCGCCTTCGTCCTGTTCAACAAAGTCTGTACATCCCAATATTTCTTATGGTACTTCCTGCTCTTTCCTCTCCTTCTACCCAACCTTCATATGTCTCGGTCGAAGGCATTGGCTTGTGTGGGCGTTTGGATTGGTGTGCAGGCGCTATGGCTGAGCGAGGCATACAAGTTGGAGTTTCTGGGTGAGGATGTGTTTTTGGGATTGTGGTTCCGTGGATTAGTTTATATAGTCGGGAATGCTTGGGTCTTGATCGTGATCATGGAATCGTATAAAGCTTAATGTACTCTTTACATATATCCGGTCGTTCGTAGAATAGTGGTGGTAGTAATGATGTCTGAATTCGACTGCGTCGGTGAAATAAATACTGTGAAGTAAATAGGGATACACATTATGGATCATAAAATCTCGTAAGTTATCAGTGTCCGTATCTTGTAAAGCCAAGAGGAACTTCAACAACAATGACAAAGTAACAATGAATACTAGAGAAAATGAGAGCAACTGGACAATGCATAACGGGGTAACACAAGAGCAAAAACACAAACTCTAGAAGGGTAACCAGGAAAATCGCTCAGCCGCATTAATCACTAAGAGACCTCGCAACATGGGTAGTCCGTCCCCTTGTCACATCATCACTACTCTCATCTATCGGTATCGTTGTCGAACGAGATGCATGTTGTTGCTGTTGCTGCTGTGAATGTTGGTGGGGATTAGGATGGGAATAAGTATGGTGGTGGTGTTTCGCTAAAGCATCTCCAGCCAAGAGTCCAGTTCGCTCCGACTCTGTCACATCAACACCACCTTCCAAGTTGGCCGCAGTACTTTCCCCGCTTCTGGCGTGGCGCCGTTTATGCTTCGGTTTGTAGATGAACGATTGTGTGACAATGATCACGTCGAATATGAGTGTTCCACCGCTTCCTAAGAGATACCTTTTTAAAGGTAGTCCATATCAGTTAGTGCGGAGGAGATATAGGTCTTGGGACTTACGGAATGCTCTCTTTGATGAAGTCAGTGGACTCAGGTGGTGGAAGGTAAACATTCGGTGAGAAGAGGATAGAAGCGACATAAAACACGTTTCCCAGAAACGCGAAGACGAAGAGATACATTGATAGACCCTGTAACAAAGAGTAGTCAGCTGATTTGTCTTCATGGTCTGATTCAATTAAGGTACACCTCTAGTGATTTTCTAACAAACTTGAGCCGACCGGAAAGCTGTCATTAGCGGCAGATAGAAAGAGCAGGCACAATGAACACTCACGTTCTTCCAGATCTGGGGTAATCGGGATGTAAGATAAAGCGTGGTACATAGCCAGGCGAAAATGCGGCCGAGAATTCGTTCTGCAGAGGCGTGAGCATCGGGAGGGGGAGGAGTTGGCGCTGTGGGTAGCGGATCTTGGTCTTCGAATGTCAGAGGTATTGCCTGGGGTACGTCAGGGATAATCGAATGCTCGGCATTGGGTAAAGGTGTTGTGAGGGCTATCGGGACATCAGTGCCCATCGAGCCTCTAACATCCATCGAAGACAAGACCCTCCCAGTTCTTAGTGCACTCTTGTTCGGCATCCCTCGTTTAGTCCCCACAAATGCACCAACTCCGAATAGGGCCCAAGCGCCTAAGAATACCATTGTAGCGCTCTTCTTCCTGGCCCTGGAACCCCGGCGGTTTGTAGCTGTCGAAGGCGGTGACATTGGCTCGCTCGCCAAGGCGTCCTCCGAACCCTCCAATAGGCCTTCCGTGCTTCGTCCTAAGGATCTTCCTCTTCTAACATTACTCATATCAAGAGCCACAGGCGAGACGAGCGGAGGCTGGATAGCCGATACTCGGCTGAAGCTCCCAGCACGCGTTCTATGCCTCTCTATACTCCACGACACGCGTTTCCTACCAATGTCCCTCCCACCTTCCGAATAGAAACTGTCAACCAAGCCAGTTGGGTCACCATCGTCCAAATCAGCATCTATGGTACCGTGGCCTTCGCGACCCAAGGGGATATTTGACGTGAAACTTTGGAGACCGTCAGCTCGCAAGAGGGGATCCGAATTATTATGACGGGTAGTATGATGGGTAGAATCTTCTTGCTGGGCGGCGAGCGCCGCTGCTGCTGCGACATTTGCGGCGACTGCGGAGAGAGTGCGGTATCGAGTTGTGCTTCTATCGAGGGAGAGTCTGCGAGAGGTGGGGATAACGGAGGCAGCGCGCTGAGAGTAGGATGGTGGCGGTGGGCGTAGTGCAGGAGCTTTAGGAGAGCCGCCGTAGTAAAGGTATTGTGCAAGGAGAACGAGATCTATGAGGCAAAAGTATGTCGCGAGGTATCTCTATGAAGAGTATGTCAGATACAGCCTTGATAGGCCATGAAAGGAAGGCTCGCCTGGAAGGGCAGCTGACGGGTGAGTATGCACCCTATCAGGTTGGAAAAGTCGCCTGAGAGAACAGATAAGATATGTGAAGACACGAAAGCAGAAGATGCACACCAAGAAACCAGTTGGCGAGAAAGGGGAGTGCAAGGCCCTCGCAGGACTGCCTGCGGAGGTTCTCCAGTACCTGACTGTTGAAAGGTCAGCCAATCACAATGGAAATGGCACCAGAGTGTACACATACGGGAACTGGGCACCGAGCCAACAGGTAATGGAGGTGTAGCCTAGGATATCGCTGAGGAGGGCAGAGCCAGGCATGGGAGTGGAGGAAAAGAGGGAAGGGCCGGTGTTTATCTTTTGGCATGAGAAATCTAACTTGTTCCTTTCGGAAATCGGGTGGAATGTCTATTCTCTACTCTACAAGCCTTCTGCACCAGGTCCACTGTCCTGATCCCTAATCCCCTTCAGTTCCGTCCATGCGCCGTGTCACGCGACGTCCACCCTGACGCCTGTCCTCGACTTCACTAATTCCTTGCTGACTCTTAATCCGTTTCTCCTGCTCTCACATACCGCCAGCAAGCGCCGGCTTATCGATCCGTTTTTCATTTCGCTTTTCTACCCCTTTTCCTGCACCATCGAGCCATATATCATGTTGCTTCGATTTTTCGGACTTTGAGCCATCCTGACATGTCATTATACTGTCCACATGTTAGTCCCGAATGGGTTTGGGAAGGAATTACTTTCAGTGTGTGAAGGGCATGCAGCCCTCGAGGGTATTGTCTGTGTGTATGATTCTTGGATCCGATGCGTCGCCATGGACCGGGTCTGTCACGGAGGCCAGTAGTATGACCCGGACACCCAGACAGGCGCATCGTGTACCTTGTTCCATCGCGCTGTACGTGTGCTTGGATGCTGGCTGGCCTCAAGGCCTGCATCTCCTCAATATACCTCTTATATACTGTAAAGGCTCCAGAGGCATTATCAAGCTTGTGACGAAGTAGCGATAAATAGAAACTTCATATTGGTAATCCCCAGGGCCTGTGATGGCTTCAACAGTCCGAATCATTCTGGTATCTAGCTCCCAGCATCCTTTCAGGCCTTTAAAGAGGCTACGAAGTAGCGATAAATAGAAACTTCATATTGGTAATCCCCAGGGCCTGTAATGGCTTCAACAGTCCGAATCATTCTGGCATCTAGCTCCCAGCATCCTTTCAGGTCTTTAAAGAGGCAGTCTTCGACGGTACTGCCCCGGTCCTCTACTAATTTGTAGGTCCATGTTTGCTCACGTTTCCAAAACGCTCGGGCCGCCGTATGAACACGATCCTCATTCGGTATCTACGCCATCACGTGCATGAGATCTACGAACTCTCACGACCTCAGTGTACTCACCAAACGCTGGCACTCAAAAGATGTCTCGACCACAGGGCAAAAAGCGTTCTGCAACAACCGCAGACTCCTCTCGTGATTCCAGTCTCCCAGATACCCCTTCCCTTCCTCAACACGCCTCCAAAAAAACTCGTTTCGCCGATCCAGACGAAGATCCCACCAACTTTGCTGAACAGGTTGATTCAGCACTCGAAGGTCCCACGCGGAAACGTGCTGTCAAAACAGAAGGCTATGAATCCGACTCAAGTGATGATGGTGAAGGCGTCGTATATTCGCGGAGGAAAGGTGAAGATGGTGCAGGGGATTATGACTTAGGTGGTGAAGATGACATGTTCGCTGCTGCTGAGAAAGCTACGCCCAGTTCTCGGGCCGGAGGCGCGGACTTAGATGGAAAGAAGAAGAAGAAAGAGGAAAAATATATGCGTTTGGGTGATATTGAAGGCCAGGAGTTTGATGGAAACGCGTCAGGGGATGAAGACGAGGACTCGGAGGAGGAAAGTGAAGGCGAACCGGAGGATGAAGACGACGCAGAGAGACGAAAGAAAGTCGGGATGGGATATGAACTATCTTCATTCAACATGCGAGAAGAGATGGAAGAAGGGAAATTCACAGCAGATGGGATGTATGTTCGAACATTTGATCCTCATGGTCAACATGATCGGTGGATGGATGGACTGAGTGAGAAAGAGATCAAGACCGCTAGGAAGAGGAAGAAACAACAGGAAAAGATACAGAAGCAGAAACAGGTCGAGGAGGATCGGGAGCTGAGGGAGAGTGGTGGAAAGGAAGCGATGGAGAAACAACTTCTTCCACATCTCAAGAAAGGCGAAACTGTACTTGAGGCGCTACAACGGTTAGGCGCACAATCCAAGAAGAAACAAGCCAAGAATAAAAAGTACGTCTTGTTCATTCCCCACCATGACCACATTCGCCAACACGCTGGTTACAGAAATACAAAACATGCACCTGACGCAATGTCAGTTGATGCATCCAGTGCCACAAAGCTTCCACCAACCGATATCGAGCTTATAACCCACCTCGCATCCAACCTCATGTCTCTCGGCGACACAGACATCTACTCCAAAACCTACGAAGAACTCGTTCGCGACGTGCGTCGTTCTGGTATGGTCGACCAAAACTGGGAACCTCCCTCTGCCGACGTCAAATTCGAATATAAATGGGACGTGCCTGGTGCAGATGACTCTCACACGTTTGGCCCGTTCTCGGAGGAGGAGATGCAAGCATGGTTCAAGGCGTTGTACTTCGGACCAGGTGGTGAGAAGGTAAAAGTTCGAACTGTGGGTGGAGAATGGGCTGGTTGGGACGATCTACTTGACTAGTTTCACGTTTACTCTTTTCCACGTTACTGTCTGGATTGTTGCTTGGATGTATTATATTGCTATTGGTATCTTTACAATGTAGTTCTAGTACATGGAATGATAGTAGTCCCTCGTCCAACCCTTGCAAACAATGAAGTAGAGTTAATGACTGATGTACTGGAAAACAAAAGAGACTTCGGGCATGCCCACTTCAGCACGAAGCAGGTCGTCATGATTATTCTCCAATTCCGTGTTCGTGAAGTGGTTCCAACTACGAGAAATGACTTGATCAGATTCACGCACGAGACGCCTGAAAACCGTGGCTTACGTGCTGGCATCACCATACAGCAAAGCAGGAGATTTGACCATCTGCCTACCATCCTTACATCGCTTGCACTTGAAAGTTTCGTGGGTATCGCATAGCGTCTTCTCATTGAACGTGAATAGCTGCCTGAGAGCATCCAGCGAGAAATGACGCTCGGTATCTTCTTTCTCGTCAACAACGGCTGACGACAGCGCTTGTTTATTAGCTTGACGCTGGAATATCTTCTCTTCAATGGTTCCTGTGGATATGAATCGGTAGACGAAGCCTGAGGATTTCTCGTGAGCGAGTTGTCGACTTTCACAAAAATCAAAGCAGCTCACACTCTT
>KQ962308.1:119520-137276 GCA_001563735.1 Leucoagaricus sp. SymC.cos | reverse complement strand
ACTCTTTCTTTTGACCATCACGCCACACGCGAGCAAGAGCTTGTTGATCGGCAGCGGGGTTCCAGTCTGCGACCAGTCAGTGATGCTGGCAAAATGACCAGGGAATCTCACATACCAGGGTCAAAAAGAATAAGTCGGTTGGCTCCAATGAGATTGATACCGCATCCACCAGCCTTACTACTCAGCAAGAAAATGAATTCCTTGCCATTAGGATCGTTGAACTGGTCGACAAGTTTCTGGCGCTTTGTGATCGACATCGTTCCGTCGAGACGGAAGAATCCATATCTGTTATAGGTATTAGCGGCGATATTCCTCTTGTTCTCGGACACACTTTTTGTTTCGGCAGAGCTTTTCAAAGAGGTCAAGCGTTTGGGTATAATTACTGATGAGTACAATCTTATCGTTCGTTGACGTTCGTATTTGATGCAAAAACCTGTGGTGGTCAACAACGTTGCGCTTCGGCACATTTAGTTGACTCACCTCTCCAGAACAATGAATTTTCCACTCCACTCGCACCTCACGGCAGGGTTTCTGTCACTTCCTCTCCCACTACTTACCACCTTCGTAGCAGCGTAGTCTGGAGGCAGAATGTTTTCAGAGCCCTTCAGATCGTCTGGAAGATTCAAAAGACCAGGGTGATTGCAAAGCTTCTTGAGAATATTGATTGCTTTAAGAGGTTGTGAATCTGTTCCGCGCAGTAGGGCCTTGATCTCGGAAGAGGTGATAAACAAACGATATAGCGACAGTTGAAGTTGCGAAGGGTTGCAGAACACTACATGTTCGTACTTGACTGGCACTAGCGCGAAAAATTGTCAGCATATAGGCAGATACGAAGAGCCATTGGCGTACGGTATTTTGACAGCAGATCGTTCGTTCTCCGAATAATAAATTTCATAACAAGTGAGCCAAGCTCTTTCAGCTTCTTCTCACTCTCAGCTTTGATCTCGTCGCTTGCAAGAGCGTCTCGACCGCGAATGATGGCGTTTTCGAAATTCTTTCTGAAGTCATTCTTCGAACCCAAGAAATCCGGGTTCGCGAAGTTAAGGAGAGAAAAGTATTCAGAGAGGTCATTCTAATGGGCGTTAGCAGGCGATCCCTTGGGTTTTGTGGAGAGTGTACCTGAATCGGAGTGCCCGTCAGGATGACCCGACGTTTTACATCCAAACTATTTAGAGCCTGGAAAGTTTGCGATTCTGGAAAACACAACTCAGGAAGGCCATGGATTTTTAACTACCAAACTGGCTCACCCGAGTTTTTAAGTCGATGACCTTCATCACACAGGAGCAGTCCTATACTACAATTGGTAAGATAGGTCGAAAGTGTCCGTAATGTTTCATATGAAACAATCATAACTGTCAAGTGGTGGGTTAGTCAACATGGCACATAATGACAGCTGGATGTAGTACCTGGTTGGGTGACGTTTCTGCCCCTTGCAGAAACCCATCTCTGAACCCTGGGCAGCAATTCTGCTTTACCACCCTTTCCGTCAACAGCCAGCGGCGTTACAGTATCTTTACCGAGCCATTTAACTGGTTTTATGCATGAGTTACTATAGACTGTCGAGAGATGAATAATGGCACGTACTCAACTCATTTGCCCAGTTCTTGACCAAACTGGACGGACAGGCGATGATGCATTTCTCAATGGTTGGTTTTCCGGTATGCGGTGACTGCTTCAGTAGCGTCCACATGAGTGCAATGCACTGTAAAGTCTTTCCGAGACCCATCTCGTCGGCCATGATGCATCCGTATTGATTTTCAACCATCATCCCGGTTGTGCATTTATACAAGAACTGGGGGTGGCTCAGTAGACGCACTTCGACATCACATGGAGAGCACACCTTAACGCCTTCTACTTGATGTGGTCGGAGAATCTTTGATAATCGAGGATCGATGACAACGGGCACTTTGGGCACCTTCTCTTTCTTATCATTTCCTTCCCCCAGCAACTGTCGTAGACTCTTATGAGGGTTATACATCCCTGCAGTCTTCGCCCTTGCTTCTTCCTCGGCCTTTGCCTTTGCCTCCTCCGCCTCTCGTTCCTTCCTCTCTTCATCAGTTTCTCGGCTATCAATTGTGGGGTCAAATAGGACGATAGCATGGTCCTCCATTGGATCGTGGAGGGGTCTTGGAATGACCTTTGTTGGTGGTCGAATTCCAAGTGAAACATTCGATAGCATCGTAACGACCACTGATCCGTCCTTGTTCCTCATTGAGGGGAGCGAGAATCGGCGATTGACAACTTGGTCAAACGGTCTGGGCTTGAAGACGGGGTACTGTTTTTGCATTGTAAGAATTTCATCTTCGTTAAGGTAGTTTCTATCTTTGTTATCCTTTTTCTTCTTCTTCTTTGAGCCGCCGTCATCATCCGAGTCATCGTCTGCTTGCTGTCCTGCGTAGGAAACCCGTTTCCGTTTTCGTTGTGGCTGAACACGTTCCAAGGATTTCGCGAAGGTCGGGGCCTTAAATGGAAGGTTTACACGAGTACTTTCTTGGAGTCGATCTACGACCTTTCCATCTGTTGTCGTTGGTACTCGCCTGAGCATGGACACACTACTATGGTATGAGAGGGAGGAACCTGGCAGCTCAGGGTCTCCTGAGTCACCATAAACGCGCCGCACGCGTCATGTAAATGGAATCACGTGCACGTAAAATGTCACGCCTCCCGCGATCGAATCATCGGATGCTGGAGTTGGCCGGACGCGGGAAAGTAGCTCGAGGAGACAAAATGGTACAAACGTTGAGTACACGGGTGCGGAAGTTGATAATATGTCCGCGCAGTGACTCATGTAAGATAACACGATGAACATCGACGACGGAGTAACACATAAAAGTGGTATTGATGATATAGCAGAAGCTTCAAGCAGGCGAACGATGCGTAGTAAGTAGTCATATGTGAAGGTAGTATGTGGCGTAGCGGTAATTTATCCTTAGGCTTGAAAAGTCATAGAATAGGAAGCAGTCAGCTGGCAGCTGCCGTAGTGAGGACATATTGAGACCATGTGGTACCATCAGCATTTGCGGCTGCCTCGGCGAATGCGGAATGGTTTTCAATAGAGACGTGCGAGACAAGGATGGCGTCCGGTGAGAGAAGATTCGACGGTATGTTCAACCTCTGCGTGAAAAAAGTATTACTAGAAGAACAGAATGCAAGTAGGTCCTGGCCAGCCATGGCAACGAACTAGAAATGGATGTTTGAGCTCAATGAAGACAAAGTGGGGGAAGCACCAACTAGTTCATCACCAGTAGAGAGACGTTCGACAAAATGCTTCCAGCTTGTGATAGATGGACTAGATACTTCCGGTAACAACCGAACTCGAGCGAATGAGCCTTTCGTCCTGATTGTTGACAATATATCAACAGCGCTGGATCCTCGGTAAAATTTTCCAGGCGGACCCCATTTTGATAATGTCGAGGTGGGAAATGGTGATGCGGAGACGTGGTCAATGAAGATAATGGGTAGCGACGTCATCGAGTCAAGATTTATCTGGAAGGGGGTCGACCTAGATGAACTCGAACTCAGAATCTCGCGAGACTTGACAGGCAAACATATATGAAGCTTACGATTCATCCACTTCAGTGTTGGAATCAGTAGTGACGGAGGTGTTCACTCCCAGACCACTGCATGTAACGGCAAGTTAGAAAGTTAGGAAGCGTATATAAGGCAGCAATAATTGATCACTCACAGGGGACCAAATATTGTCGGGCGAGTCCAGGCCGGATTACTCTCGACCTCAGGAGCGGTGGACGGGAATAGGCTGTCTCTCACCGCAGAAGATAGAGGATGGTCACTGTCATGGGATCTCAGCATTGTAAGACAATAAGATTTTGGATTGAGCTCACCTTGACTGTGGAGCTAGTTGGGACCCTGAGGACTCGGGCGACATGTTATCTTCTTCATAACCAGGCAAATTCTCGGACTCTGGGCCGAGGCCCGCTAACTGCAATAGTTCACCAGGATTTGAGGGGTCAAGTGAATCATCTTGATCTATCACTATTTCAGAAACATCCAAGGAGTCTCCTTGCTGCTTGGCATTACTGCCCTCGTCACAGGCATCTCCAGAACGATCCCCAGCTTTCTTCTTTCCCTCTACACTCTGAAGTTTGCCTTTTACCACTGTCAACAATGTTGGGCCTCGAGCCAGAAGACCTTCAGATGAACGACCAGGACCTGGCTTCTTGCGTTTAGAAGGAGACGAGCGCTTCGTCCCGCTGAGGTTGTTTGTTCCATAAGATTTGAAACCCTGAATATTCTGGTCTTCTAATGATTTCACCAGTGGATTAGCGGCACGAGCTCGATGTAGCGGCATCATTTTTTTGACGACCTTGGTTGGAGATGAAGTTGAGATGCTGTCTTTTGCCGTTCCGTTCTCATGAGCGCGCCGTTCAAGAGTTGCACCATCTGAAAAGTGTAGTAAGTCATCCATGCTTCCTGGTTCAGCTGTAGTGATGCCGCGAGAGCTTGTTTCTCCTCCGAGTGGCAAGTCGAAACCCGGATTTTTCAATGGAGTGGGTTTAATAGGACTGTCAGTTAGAAGGAGATTAGGTTTGCTGCTGAAAGCCTGCAGCGTCGGTCGGGGGCGTTTTGAGGAATGCATAATTTCAGCATCAGCATCTTGAGAGTCTCTTTTCCTTGTCCGTGAGAGGAGAGATGGTTCAGCTTCTGGCGTGGCCTCAACCACCTCGTCGACGTATTCAATATTGCGACTCGGGGGCTTTTCCTTTCCTTTGCCCTTAAGTTCTGGGTCATATAGTGAGGCATGTGCTGAAGGGTTGTTCGCACGACATACTCTTTGGTGGCCCCACGGGTACGAAGGTTTCTCCTGCTTTAAATGATTCTAAATTTCGGTAATCTCTCCCTCCGGTATCAATGCGTTCTACGAAACGTGACAACGTCTCTTCGGACCCCTCCAAATGTTCAATAGGCTCCCAGCTAGAATGATGTTAGAAATGAGTTCAACAATAATTAGTTTATCAAAGAGTGGACCTACGTATCGTCGTCACTCGAGTATCCTTTCCACTAATTTTTTTCAATGTTCAACAGTAACTACCATGATGCTATGATGGGAACGTTACCCTAACTCGAAATTCCTAATGAGTTATGATGATCAACATTGAGAGCGGTACATAGGCGTCAAACATACCCATGCTGACTTGCGTTTCTTCTTTGCGATGCGGGCTTCAAGAATGGACTCTGTCGTACGTAATGCAAAATCAGCAAACTTGAAATATCATACGAGGAATTTGGAATATACCAATCTCATACTCTTCTTCTTCAGAGGACATTGTAAGTAGCTGTTGCAACAGCAGGAGTTTTGTTACAAGTAGTCGACTCTGGTAGTATAAGAACAAGTTGAGGTTTGAATTCCGTCTTCACACGTGCCGCGTTCCATTACGCGACGCGGAGCGTAACCTTAACAAACAAGGTCAACGGACGCTTAGCGCTTGGGACTAGACGCATGCATTAAGAGTGGAAAGTGGGTTTCTAGGATTGACTCTTCAAACAGACCTCCCATGTTACGGCAACGTGTTGTATATACAATGTTCAGATTGGTATTTCAACTAAATACTAAAACTAAGGTATGCTCCGACTCAGATTCCATGTAACTCCAAGATAGATGAGTACAAGTAGCTTGTCCAGATAATCATCGAAAGCCAAAGGTGACAAAAGAGATGGTGATAGATATGCATTTGAGGAGCATCACAAGCTCTGCGAGCACTGCGAATCCTCGGCAGTGGACCAGTCAGGGTAGGGAAGTTGGCGAGACATGATCAAGCTATCCTTGATCCAATTCCAATCAACAGTATGAACTTGCACGAACTCCCTGACATAAGAGTCTTTATCCCGGAGGATCAGGAGATCGTATTGCGATAGTGGTTTTGCTGCATCATCTGCTGCCCGGACGGCCTCAACTCTTGAAGCACCCATTGCGAGGATGATGCGAGTGATATAGCTCGGGATTTCGCCGGACCTGTCACTCGTCTGAGGAAATAGTCAGCGAAACCTTTTGAAACCCATAGATGTAAACGTACCTTGCCCTTTGGAGCAATTTCAGGTTCAAGAAAAAGAACTGATTGATCTGCGAGGAGCCTTGATGCAAGGGGATTTTCCGTGATCTTGGAGAGATGTTCAAGGCTTTCACCCCAGCTCAAGTCAATCTGCTGGGAAGGCAAAACATCGATGGCCGTGGGTCGACCTTGAGGTAGGAGATAAGGACGCCAGTCAAGTTCTCTGCCCTGTGAATTCTGATGAATATGTGAATGAGTATATAGGAGAGGCGCACTCACTGCCGCGATACAGGAGAAAAGCCAGTCCGTTTTGAGACAGGGTATCCCGAGGGCAAGCGCCATCAAGTATTTGGGCTTCAAATTACAATCGTCGGCTAGCAGGAATAGGCGCTCCAATACCCTTGGCTCTCCAACCCACCGCACACCATCGCGCTCAAGGACCCAATTTTTGGGTAAATACGCGATGTCCATCTTCAAATATTTGAACAAATCATCAATGACCACTCCGCCACTATCCCGTACCGCACTGAGGATGTCAGCACGATATTTGCCATCCTTGGTCTTGTCATTAGTATTAGAGCTACTAAGGCTGACAATCAAGCCAACTCTCTGCAAAATCTTGGTCTGTCGTTGTCCTTTGGCGTTAGTGTTGAGAGACATGAAGCTTGTGGCTGAACGAGAAGGCGATGGCGTTGGTTTGACTTTGGTATCGATATTACGTATAGCGGGAACAATGGTCCGAACATCGATGAGACGATCTCCCCAGCTGGAGTTGATAGTTTTCGTGGAGATGCTAATTTCCTTGAATTCGAGCTCTTCTGTCTCTCCTCCGACGTCGATGACCACTGCATTTGACCTGTAGTTGACCTTCACGACCTTGTACTCCTTCGCCTTTTTGCTGGTCTTGCCAACCCGGACGAAATCTCCAATACGAATGTTATTTGCTCGCATATTGTCGGTGATGACGGCCGCCTCGCAACCATCGTCGAACCTGATCATATAGCTATTACCCGAGATGTATTCGTGGATCGTTCCGGGGTACCAAAGGCTATTCTGCTTCCATAAGGCAAACACTCGGGTGGCGTCCATCCTTGACATCGTTGAACCAGCGGATTTGAGGCGTTTTGTCATGCGTGTCCGTGGAGTCACGGCGGCTTGATTCAATGACTTGCTCTTGGGTGGCCTGCCACGTTTACGCTTAAGCTGAGGGGCGGCGGGTTCCTGATATTCTTCCTCCTCTTCCTCCTCTTCCTCCTCTTCTACTTCGTCCACCGCAATCTCGGTAGCCCGTTCACTATCCGAGGCTGCCTCCATCTCAACGTCGCCGTCATTCTCAGCGTCGACTATTGCAGAACGACCGCTCCGCTCAGACGTCGCAACGGATGTTGCCCGAGATGCTTTACGCTGGGCCTGTTTTGCCTTCTCCTTGGCTGCGGCAGCCCCTTTAAGCGAGGGCTTCCGATTGCGAACCAGGTGAGGATGATCCTGATCCGGAACAGACGATGGTACGGCACTCTCATTGGATGTATCTGCAGGTCCTGCTTTAACGACCTTGGTAGCTTGTCGACCTTTCTGCTGGCGCGCAGGCCCCTTGAAAGCGGGGACAAGTTGTGTCTTCCTTGCCTTTTTCTCAACCTGTGATGTCAAAATCTTAGAGCAGCCGGCGATCAAGTAAATTAAACCCCACCTTTGATTGTGATGTGTAAGTATGTTGGGCCTTGCCACGTGGGGCAGTCGCGGAAGCTTTTCCTTTATCTTTGCGGAAGCGAGCCGAAAGAGGTACATCGTCATCAGAGTCTCCCGAGTCCTCAACCTGAACATCTTCTGGTCCCTCAGCCTCCTCGTCTTTGGCCTTGCTTTCTGTTCCTTGTTCTTCCTCCTCCTCCTCCTCCTCCTCCTCTCGGCGAACAACTCTCTTCGGTGAGGCGACATCGCTGTCCTCCGTGGCCTCACTCTCATTCGACAATCGCTTGACGATACGACCTTTGCGAGGGCCCGTATCGTCTACTTCCAAGGATCGTTCCTCAAAGACTGATGTTTGTATCTGCTCTCGCATAGGCTCAGAATCAGGAACAACATCCATCGCATCGTTGCTAGATGGAGCTGTAGGTTCGTGAAGAATCGGCTTCTTCGGCGAAGGTTTACGGAGAAATGGAGCTTGCGCAGGTATGGGTGGTGCAGGAGGTACAGGCCGAAATGGAATATCAGATAGTTGCGTTTCCGCATCAACAGTGGTCATTCTGGACGTTCCGGCGGGAAATTGTTGAGGTATAGAGGATATCGGTGAGATTGGACTCATCTGAACCAGGTGCTGGTATCGACCGCGCTTGCTGGGATCCATATGGCTAAGCAAACTTCGTGGACCGATGTTGGTATATGTGGTGGTGTTGGTCTGGGGTAATACACTGGGAGTTGCTGGGACATAATTTGGCTCCAATTGCGTAGCCAATTGAGTTGTTTGCTGGGTCTCTGGGAACAACGAGTCCTGTGTTGGAGGAGGAGCGGGCTTCTTCGCAACATGCTTGCTGGAGTAAAGGTCTTGTACTTCAGCGACCTCATCCTGTCCATCAAAGCCTTGGGAGGGTTGGGAACCCCCCTTGCTCGACTCGCTGTCAAGGATCATGCGACCAGACCCTTGACCTTGTTCAGGGCTATCGTCTTCTTGAGGAAGAGACGGGGCAGAGTCCCGAGATATTTCGTCCTTTGAATGGTCCGAGCTCTCGGATTGGGACGGTGTGGATGGGACAAGGATGACAGGTGGAGGATCATGTTGGCCGCGAGCAACGGTCCGGGAAGAAATGTTCGTGTATGAGATCTCAGTTCGTCGACTGAGGTCACCAGAGGAGTCATCCTCGTCGGCACCACCGAGATCAGCCAGAGGTGTAGTGAACTTCTTTGAGGTCATAAGAAGTCGCTCCTCTGCGAGCTGAGAATCTCCTTGGGCAAAGGAGTCATCTGAAAGGACTGGGGAATGGGAACGACTATTTCTTTGACGCGAAGGCTGAGGAGGGACAGATTTTCCTTTGGTAGAATGTATTTTAAAAGAAGGTTTTGAAGGTATTGGGTTCTTCACGGGGGATTGAAAGGTCACGGTTGGTGCTTTCGACTTTTTAAAGGGTGAAAAGGTGAAAGAAATGACATCAGCAGGGCGCTTATGTTAATCTGGTTGTAGGGGAAATGCACCTTTGTTCCTCGCCCAAGAGTCCCTGAGCCTGAGCGTCCAATCGTCTTTACACTATCCTTTACTGCGAGACCGTGCGGGGAAGATGAACGAGAGTCAGGTGAAGGCATACCCCATTTGATATCTTTCCCAGTTTTGACCCCTGTTACCCTAAAATTCTCTTTTTGCGAGCCCTCCCCACCTCCCAAACCACTGCCTTCCTCGTCATCATTGACTTGCGTATCCGTTTGTGTAGCTGCAAGACCGTGAAAATGGTACTGACGCACGGAATTTGAGGAATTTTTGGAAGAGGGAAAAGAATCAACCGAAATATCCTTGTTGTATGTAGAGACACCACTTCTGCTGCGGTGACCCGAGGGCTCAGGTGATTTCTCAAGTGCCGCGTGGATGAGCTGCGTAGCTTGCGACTCCTCTGTCTCCATTTCACTGGAAATGACGCGTCGACCATCAGGAAGTGTGCAGGATAAGGAAATGGAGCTTGTACCTCAAGCTTCCATCAAATGGGCTCATTTTGTTCTGCTGATGTCGGGACAAACGCGTGCTGTTGCAGTTTCCAGGTCGGGTTGATTGTAGTGGAAGGCAGAGCTTGAGAGCGGAAAATAAAGGTACGGGATGTTAAGCCTCGAGCTAAACGTAAAATGCATTTGAGATTGTATTAATGATATCCGAAAGCGACTACGAACATAATTCTCACCTCAGCCCTCTCCAGATAGACTTTTTCCGAGCTTTTGTGCGAGGAAGCGAGGAACCTAGGAACCTGGGCGAAGAAAAGAAGATCTGCAGCAAAAGGGCGACAAAGAGCTGTGGAGGGAGGAAAGCCGTGCTTGAAATTGTAGGTCCCATTTGGGGTCCTAGTATCTAATTTGGTAGCTGCACCGTGACATGTGATCCGGTGTCTATTTCTGCTCCGGCAGACTTCCCTGAAAGGCAATCCTTTGAACGACGCGTTTTGCAAGCTCAACTCAGTTTCAGTCTTTCCTCTTGCCAGGCTCACGCTCCTTTGTTCTGAACCTCTTGTTGGTTTACTCTTGCGCTGGCCGCATTTTATTGTACTAGGATTGAACCTGTTTTCGATTCATGGGCGTCATACCAACCACCGGAAACGCAAATCATGACACCATTCTGTGGTTTTCTCCATCCGTCAATAGGTCAAGATCTCTGTAAACAGGCTCTAGCCACTTTTACAACAACTGAAACGAATGACAGGCACTTTTTTCCCTTATCTGACCGAGCCATCATCTTCAAAAAGCATGGCTTGTTGTTTGAGGAACCGATGGAGCCGCATATAACCATGGAACACGGCAATCATCAAGGCTTTCACCTCGACGATGGCTTTCGACAAGCTCATGAGATTGAGCCTCTTCCATTTAGTACTCCAGGACTTACGCCTCTTCGAACCCATACCATTCTCCCTTCTGCGACTCATTCCTTGGACTCGGACATTACAACCACAGTCCTACCCAGCCTTCTGCCTGCAACAGGAACAACTCTTGTCGTACCGCCGCCTTCTTTTACTACCTCAAGCTCAAGTCCACCTATACTACCCACTAGTTCAATTTCCATTTCTCCTAGCGGCAGCATTCTAATGACCGAGGTCCCGACATTTTATGACTCTCCACCTTCTAGCTCACCAACCCTTCTTGTAACTCGGCCTAGCTACCAGCTTCGTCTACCCGTTCCAGCAATTGCAGCTATCTCAGTTGGTGGTCTCTGTGTTCTCGTTGTCCCCTTTTTGCTCTACTGTTGGCTCCGTACCCCGCGAAGACGGCGGCTTCCGATACCATCCCTCCCGAAGTTGGAGAACGGCGACATTGACGAAACGGAAGCGCCTCTTCAAGAGTCGCCGCTATTCGGACCCAAGGAACGGTTTTCGCATCGTCCTGGGCTTCAGCCTAACTGGTCATGGGTAACATACCCGCAGAATAAACAAGCATTAGAGGATCATACCAAAACTACAGGAGATGATAGCAATACAAACTCGAACCTTGGTTCTAGTTCTACACCCCGTCTTCCTGATACTGTTGTCACTTCTCACCACAAGAGCTCTTCTACCTACACTGTCAGTGGTCATTTCCAGTCTCTTAGTGCCCCAATGAATCCCTCGCCGCTGGATATTGGCCATCCGTCACTGCAGCAAGCTCAGGCCGCGATAACTCGCGCCACACACCGGATGTCGGCCATGTCATTCAACTGTGGAGCTAATTATCCAAATGGGAAGGAGTCTGGTACTACATTCACTGCAGACGGGCACGATGTCGTGAAACGGCGATCGAGGACTTTGAGAAAAAGCAGAAGCAACTCGATCTATGAGGATCGCCGTCGAAGCTCTCGTATACAGGTTGGTCTTGCGTATGATGGTGCAGACGTGAATTCGCCAATACCAGTGATGGAGTTTATGCCGATAGAATCGCCCAGTCTAGACGATGGGTATGATTCCACGAAGGTGGAACGGAGAACCCGCATCCAGACACCATATTACACGGCTGGTTCATATCCCCGCGTCTCGTCTGCTCTACCGACGACTTATGGAGTAGCCACGCGGGTCAAACTTGGGGAGATTCAATCTATTAGAGGTGTGACATCTCCTAAATCGAGGTCAGATTCGCAGCGTACGAGGGAGACTCAAACGCTCACACGTGCGCTTGGACTCGCATCGCCCACGGCCGAAGACTACATGCCATCGCCTCAACCAACACTGGGCCCTGATGATTCACTCTCTATAGTCGAGTCAAAACGTTCGTTGAAGCAAAGAAGACAGAGCAAGCGTATATCAGTTTATCTCGGTGATGATGGTCAGTCCAATCAAGTTTCAGATGGACGCCGTCAACACCTGGTTGCGATGCCAACCAGGAGTGTAGTGGCTGTTGCGTCAGGAAGCCTGGTGTCTACCGAAGATATCAAATCACTTGCTTCTGGGAACAATGCTGGAACCGGATTCGCGGTGAGCTTGACTGGACCAACACTTGTCAACAGTAAGTCGATGGGAACGAAACCAACGCTGGCGTCATCAAAGTTTGAGGGATGGGCTGATGATAAGCCACCACGAGTGCCTTCTCCTCCACCCCTTCCGTCATTAGCACAAATGGCCCTGGAGCAACATAACTCGGATGCATACGCCAATTATCGTAGTCCAACATACAGCATCTATAACTTATATGATGACGATCGGAGAAGCACTGTCTACGGTGGCAAGTGCTAGCCACTACACGCACGATGCACCGCCAGTCACGAAAAGGCGATGCGGAAGGAGGGGTCTTGGCAATGACGAACGGGATCTATACTAATAGCACATTGGAGTTCTGTATGATTCTGCAGTAGTAACATCGTTGTTCTGAGCCATGAATGGTTGTAGATTCCCACCAAGAAGACGGATAACGTAGACGCGGCACCGCGCACCACAGATTGTTGGAGCGCTGGAGTGGCTGTAACTGACCGCAGCAAGGTGCGCGACGAGAAAGGCAACATGCGAAGGGCCCTATCGTATCCAAAAGCGGAAGGCGGGTCGTTATGAACTAAATTGGTTTAAATTTAATAAATCCTTGAGCAGACTTTGCCAGCCACTGCCTCTTCCTCCTCTCCCCCACTATGGCCCATCCTCTTCCCCAGCTCCCGCCCCTCCATTCCTCCTTTCCCAGAAAACTTTCCAATGACCGCGAAGAAACAGACGAGGATCTCGGCCTCGCCAACAACGTCCCTGTCGTTCAGGCCGTGCCTTCGCTTTGGGGAATCCCGCTTAAATATATCTCGTGCGTTCCTGTCAGCCTGCAGTAAACCAATTCCTCAACTGCGCGTAGGCTAGTGACGCTGGCCGTCCAGAACTCGGCGTTGACGCTGATTATGCATTATTCCCGCGTTTCAACTCCGCCATCGCGAATGTACTCTGCCGCGACCGCTGTGCTTATGAACGAAATCCTCAAGGGACTCATTTCGCTGGCTATCGCATTTACGAGAACAGACGTTGGACATGCTTCCATGTACGACATGGCGCAGGCGCCGTTTCCTGCTGGAAGCAGAAGGGCCATGGGGCGGCTATGGAAGCTATGGAAAGATGTGTTCAGTCCAGATTGTTGGAAGCTCTCAATACCCGCAATACTCTATGGTGCGTCTCACCCCGATGAGCCCGGCGGACCAAGCTAAGATCGGTTACTCCAGTCATCCAAAATAATCTGCAGTACGTTGCTGCGACAAACCTAGAGGCCGCGACGTTCCAGGTCACGTACCAAATGAAGATCCTCACCACCGCCGCCTTCTCGGTCATGCTCCTCCGAAAGAAGCTTTCCACTGCGCAATGGATATCCCTCCTATTTTTAGCGATCGGTGTGGGTATCGTGCAAATTCAAGCTGGTGCTCATAGCGGCGCAGCAGGAAGTGCTCCCTCCCACTCCATGAACGCTCTCAAGGGTTTCATGGCCGTCACCGCGGCTTGTTTCACCTCCGGCCTGGCCGGCGTCTACTTCGAGATGGTTTTGAAAAATTCTCAGGCCGATCTCTGGGTGCGAAACGTCCAACTATCCCTATTTTCCCTCTTACCTGCTTTGGCTCCTATTATCGTGTCATATCATACGCAAGCAGCAGGTGGAGTTGGGGGCTTCTTTTCCTTACTCTTCCGCAATTTCGGGGCGTGGGCATGGGCAACCGTGGCCGTCCAGGTTCTTGGTGGACTCCTCACGGCAATGGTTATCAAATACTCTGATAACATCCTAAAGGGCTTTGCAACTAGTTTGAGCATCGTCATATCCTTCCTTGCATCTGTCGCTCTCTTCGACTTCCAGATGTCCTTTACTTTCCTTCTCGGCTCTGCTGTTGTCCTCGTCGCGACATGGCTTTACAATTCTCAGCCCAAGCGACCCGTGCTATTCCCCGTTTCCCTACCAAAAGACCCTCTGCCTATAGCGTGGAGCTGGATTGGAAGGAACGAGAAGCGATACATGGATTCGTTACGATCACCCTCTCCTGTCCCCGTCCCTATCCACGCCCTTGGTGGTCTTACCGCGGTTTCATCGACAACATCTCTATCATCTGTATCATCCATTGGATGTGTGCCCCCTTTCGCAGATTCTGAGAAGCCGAAGGTGATCTATTCGCGGTGATGTATTGTGCATCCATGGGCGGGAAGCTCGCTTCAGTGAATGATGAACGAAACTTGATGAACCTTGAACTTGGATTTTCACGTACAATACATCATTCTTTATCCATCCTTGTTCTCATTATTCGTATGCTAAATGCGTGGAGCAGCCGTTACTTTCCGCTTCACATAAACGAACTTTTTTTTTGTTCCCCACTGTTTTCCAGATCCAGGACCTTCACGATTCGGTTTTTCCTCCTTTGTAACTCGTCATCCCTTGTCTGATCTGTTTCAGGCTGCCTCCTTAGACTTCATGAGCCACTCTTCTCTTTCATACTCGTCAATCATGCACCACTATTCTCGAGGACTTTTTTTATCATAACTTTTAATTGGCATAACACTTGTAGTATCAACGGAACCTTCATATTTCATAGCACAATAATTTGAACGAAACATGCCATTTGTGAGTCCATGTCTGCCCTGTGTGATAGGACTAAAACATCAAGAGAATACACAGCACAATAAAAACAAGGAAAGAAGAGCCAAATCAAAAGCAGAAATCCAAGACCTCATCAGCTCGAGCAGGAATAATACACTATGAACACATCTGGCAAGTTTGGCCATCTCAATAATATAAAGGAACTCCTCATGTCTGCTATTGATTTCAGTCTCCCGGGGGGGGGGGAAGCCCCGGCCCAAGAACCATAGCTTTTTCCAGTTGTAGAAGATGTCTTAATTGCGCGACTCTAGGCCGCGTTTGATTGCTGTCCATGGCGAACTACGTTAATTATAAATTTCACATGCATCATGTTGTGCGACAAACCTTCGCAGGTATCCTTAGCGTCTCCAAATAGCATCTTGGTTCCAGGCATGTAGAACATGGGGTTCGGAACGTCCGCTGCGCGAGAATCAGATGATCATAAGCAGCCGTAATGTCAATGCGACAGATCTCATACCGTAACCACTAGCCAGGCCACGCTTCATGACGATGACTTGCTTGCTCTTCCATGCATGGAGGACAGGCATGCCCTGTATACCGCGTTGATGAATGAGCTAAACCACTGCAATAGTATCGAGCACTCACAGCAATTGGGGATCCAGGCTCAAGAGCGATGGGGTTGACTGTATCATTAGCACCGATAACCAACGTCACATCTGTTTCCTTGAAGTCATCATTGATCTCGTCCATCTCGAATACAACTATTGAAAACTCTCAGCCAAACATGACAGCATTAAGAAGATGAGGGACACACTGTCATAAGGAACAGAAGCTTCGGCGAGAAGCACATTACACTGCCCAGGCATGCGGCCAGCCACAGGGTGAATGGCAAACTGAGCCCGACAAAAGTCATGATTAGACACTTGAAGGAGTAAGCTTTCTATAAGGTATCAAGGCTTACCCGAACATTAACCCCTTTCGCTCTTAACATGGCAGTGATTTCGGAGATGGCATACTGCGCCTTTGCGACAGCCATTCCGTACCCCACAACCTGTGTTTTAAGTATAAGAGGTAGTGTAACAAGGCTATACGGGTGAGAAAAATACCAAGATAACGTTATCAGCATTTGCGAGGGCTTCAACAGTCTCATCGACGGTAGTCTTGGTGATTGTACCCTCAATCTTCGTCTCGGTAGCGGTAGGGGCATTAATCCCTCCGAACAGCACGTTCGTGAGAGAACGATTCATGGCAACACACTACGTCATGTGGATTAGATAGCAATAGCCATAAATAGGGGTAACTTCCTGACCATGATATAGGATAGAATTGAACCGCTGACGCCAATGAGGGAGCCAACAGTCACGAGAAGCGGATTGTCCAGCATAAAACCTTCGGCCACGAGGGCGAAACCGCTACAAATGGTCGACTATTAGTCCCGAGAATCCAAAAAAGAATCATGTACTCACGAATAAGCATTCAGAACGGTGATAACAACAGCTGGAGAATTCAATTAGCGTTATGTTCCGAGAATAATCTCAGAAAAATAGGGACCGTACGCATATCAGCGCCTCCAATAGCTGCTGTTGTGGTGTACCCCTTGATAAAGCTCAGGACTGTGCTTGCTCCTAAGAAAGAGGCTGCCACCGTGGGTGTCGGGACAGAAGTGATAAAGCCCGCCATGGTAGCGGCATTAGCACCCAACAGTGTTGTGTTGACCAGATGTTTTCCAGGAAGCGCCAGGGGCCTGCTCGATACCTTGGCAGCAAGCTTCAAGAAGGCTACAATAGAACCAGTGAAAGTAATACCACCTAATAATCAAAGATAAACATAATTGATTGGAGGAATGAACTCGCTACCCACCGATGACGACGCCAAGGTAAGCGGTGACCATGTGAAGAGTCGAGAGATGAGAAACATCTTGCAATACACTGCCAATGCTGGTCAAAACAGCTGACAAACCCACGATGGAGTGAAGCAAAGCGACAGTCTGGGGCAATTCCGTGGCAGTCACACGCCGCCCGATAATAGCACCGAGAAGACCACCGATAGCTGCAACACCTGCGAATTGTCCGATGACTTCCGTTGGGAAACCGACGGCAGCTAAAGAAGTAAGAACGCCAGATCCGACACCCAGGATACCGAGAATATTCCCTTGTCTAGCAGTGGTTTGGGAAGCGAGACCAGATAGAGAGCCTAAGTTTTTGATAAGTGGGAGTACATAGGCGTTCAGAACGACATACCAATGCAGAGAATGCTACTCGTCAGATAACCTGCCTGAACAAGCCCTGCCATGCCAGTGCTAGCCGCGGCGAGGAAACCTCCAGTGAAAACAGTTGCAGGGATAGCATAAAGCCACGGATATTCAGGAGGATCGGTGGGGCCTATGGAATGTATTAAGACAAGAACAAGACCGTCGTCCACGCACTTACGTTTGAACATATCGAGCATTCGCTTGGTGATAATGAAACCACCGGAGACATTAATCGTGGCAAGTAGAACTGCCAGAGCACCAAGCGTTTGGGGTATGGTACCAGGGAGGTAACTGCCACCCATGACAAACATACCAGCAACACCGACCTAGGTATACGTCAGCAAGGCAAGGCAAGGCAGATGTTTTGTGGCTTACCAAACCGGAGATTGCGTTTGTAACAGACATAAGAGGAGAGTGCAGGGCTGGAGTGACACCCCAAATCACTCTGTTAATCCCGTTAGCACGCATAAAAATTCTGTTCAATTATCACGAACCTGTAACCAACCAAGCCCGCAAGACCAAAGGTAAAGAAACTATCCATGAATGCCGTTCCAGTAGCCTTTCCAAGAGCGACAGCAGTACCCATTCCACCGGTGACGACAGCAACTTCTCTTGTAGCTTTTTGCCACGGAGTTACGGCCACGGATGCTTCTTTCTCGGCCGCAGTTGGCGTTGGAGGAGGTGTGACAGGTGGAGGAAGCGGACGAGGTACTGGAGGCAAGATTTCGCCTTTGCGAATTACGATGGCTCCACGGACAACTTCATCTTCAAGGTCTATTGTGAATCGGCCGTCACCTCCCACGGACAGCAGG
>KQ962308.1:108983-119034 GCA_001563735.1 Leucoagaricus sp. SymC.cos | reverse complement strand
TTCAGATACAACGTCGAAGATTGTGTCGGAAGTCGGGAGGGCAAATCCGTATAACCTGTAAAAGAGCTTTCAGCCCCAGTCATATTCCAAGTGCTCGAGAAGCCTTACCAATAATTGTAACACCATTATGAACCGCGATCTCGCCCGGGATAGTAGCTTCACAATTCCCTCCGGCTTCGGCAGCCAGGTCGACGACGATGGATCCTTGTTTCATAACGGCAAGCATATCATTAGTGATCAATTTCGGTGCCGGTTTTCCAGGAATAAGGGCCTTGAATTTTAAAGAGTCAGCAGATGTTTATGCCAAGATGAGACCAACCAACCGTAGTGATTACAATATCTACATCCTTACATTGTTCTTTGAACAGAGCCATCTCTGCCTCAATAAACTCCTTGGACATGACTTTTGCGTAGCCGCCTGCTCCGCTGCCATCTTCCTTCATGTCTACCTCTAGAAATTCGGCACCGAGTGATTGCACTTGTTCTCGAGCGGCTGATCGGGTGTCAAAACCTCGAACAATAGCACCGAGTCGTCTAGCCTGTCTTTCGATCAGTACCTCAATTGGCACTGCAAGATGGAGAACACACAGTTGCTATAGCGCTCAGGCCCGCGACGCCTGCACCAATAACCAAAACCTTCCCTGGGGCAATCTTTCACCGGGTCAGCGCGAGAGTTATTAAACACATGCCATAGAACTATATCACCTTGCTGTGATTATATGAATACTGATCAATGAGAGAACTTAGGAGACATATCTGATGACTCACCCAGCAGCTGTAACTTGGCCAGTCAAGAACCTGCCGAAATGGTTTGAAGCTTCTAAAACAGCCTTATATCCTGCAATATTAGCCATAGAACTGAACAAACTAGGTAATCACTTGTTCCATGACAGGTTCTAGTGGTACGCACCTCAGAGCATCAAAAACTTGAGCACGAGAGATTCGGGGTATCATATCCATCTGTCAGGAGAAGTAAGCATCTCGGTCAGGCCCACAGAGAATATTACGTACCGCGAAAGCGTTAGTTTTGCGCTGGGCAAGGGTATCCACAATCGCTTTGTTCTGTGCAGGATACAGGAATGAAATGACACTGCTGCCCTCTTTAATTCTTTCCACCTCCTGTCCACTTAACGGCGGCCTAACTTTCAACAAGATGTCAGACTGTTTGAACAGTTCATCTCGAGACACGAGGGTGGCTCCCGCTGCAGCATAGTGTTCATCTAGAAATTGTGCCCCGGCACCAGCATTGTGTTCAACAAGGACCTGAGAGAAGCCTTTCTTGCGCAACAATGCTGCATTCTGTGGGGTGAGTGATACTCGTTGCTCGTTTGGGAAGATCTCGCGGGGAATGCCAACGGTCAGGGATGAATAAGGAATGCCCTTGGGCTCGGGTGTGGTTGTGTTTGAATTGTCGTTTCGACGATGAGCGGAAGTTTGAAAACATCGGTGGCCTGGTCGTAGATAAGAGCATGGTCCAAGATCAACTGGGGAAGACAACCAACCTAGTTTGGGCAACCTAGCAGAGATAACGGACGCAAGGTATGGACCTCGGATCACCATCCCCAACGTATGAGATGGTCCTCGAGCCATTCCGCGAGAGTTGCAAGGAAATGGTAGTGGTATGCAAAAGCTGCTGACCTGGCAGGCAACCTTCTCACAAAGGTGTGTTGATTTCGACGGCGGTGGCACTTTGAATAGACTTGCCGTATTAAGCTGATCTATGTGTGGGGTGTGACATCGACACGGGCCGTTCACGTGCATCTATGCTTCCCCACCACAAAACCGATCCCACCGTTGTCACTTCAGGTATCAGGAGCACTTGAACACTGCGAACGCCCTGAGAACGCTGATCAGACCATCGTCCTTTAGAATCACCACAACTCTACCTGGTCACTGTCGAACCAATCTGAACCTCTTGGAATTGCTCGAAATTGACGCTCGCAGTACAGCAGTGTTCGAATCCGTGATGCCACACAATGACAAGAATCTACATTTAGCTGCGCAATTTTCTTGACCAGGTGGTCGGGAAGGTTTGGTTCTGCCTCAATTCTTCTCAGTGGCCCGAGAGAGAAGGAGGGTGACCATGCTGAAATCAGTTACACTCTGAATATTTGCTGATAAGCGCCATCAAAGATCGTAAGAGGCAAAAATAAGTTGTACCTTTGGTTCTGATTGCAGGGTTAAAGGACAACGCGCAGGTGGACTTGAAGGAGACCGCCCGTTGCCCATAGGATCAACGACATAGAGATGACGCGATGGTCCATCAGCTGATGGTGTATGCACGTCAACTTAAAGTATCCGACCAACACGAGGGGGCATGCTAAATGCTACTCGGCAATCGATGGTTCCTTCTCGGTGGAAAAATGAAAACGCTGAGCAATGGAATCCAACATTCGCTTCCAAAGGAGAGTCGAAAGCGTAGCCAAGTGTCTGCCCATATTTGTCATCCACATCCTTTCTTATTGTTATCAGTACTACACTATTCCAGGTCGCTGTATCTGTCTCTTTCACTCTAGTTAGGCCGCCCAGGTCTTGGGGCAATCGCACTGACCAAATTTTCATCGGAAATCCATGCACGATTCTGTTTTCGGACTCGGACCTTCCGATGCCAAGAGTCTCGAGCTTTATCCGAGATCCAACTGAGCTTCCAGAGTTCCAGGCCACGAGGCCACATGGATACAGAAGGGGAGGTTCGTTTTGATTCAAGCGGCGGCAGATGCTCTATATGTGAGCCTGTAGCCTGAGTCTAGTGGGTTGTGGTTAAAGGCACAAGATACCCAAGCACACAGTGAAAATAGGTCTTTATATATACATTCACGGGAACTGTCACCAAAATTCCCAATATTATCAAGAAATACATAGATGTGACATAACTAACTGCAGAACCTGCATCATGCCAGGTCTGAGGACGACTCATGACCGGCAAGTGTGAAAGTATGCACCTGGTATCAACGAGAGCCGCTTCTCAGTTCACAGGCTTGCCACTGAGCTCCCGTTCGAGCCGAACCAGATCTTGTGTGTGACGATGCTCCCAGAGCGTTTGGGCAGCAGCATCAGATATTGGGGGCAAGGGTCTGCGGGGAACGCCACCGTAGCCATAGAGGTGTTCAAGCAGAGACTTGGTGCCAGCAATTGAAGCTTTGGCAATGGTATAATCGGCTCGCGCCACTATGCCCTGCATCCTCTGAGCTTCTGGGAGCACCGAGAGATCCCTGCGGGCTTCTTGCGATAATTGGAAGAGTTTGACGATGGCGTGCTTCATGGTCAGATAGATGATTAGCGCCTGCATTCACGTACTATGGAGAAGAAATCTTACAGGAGCAACGTTGGCAAGCCCAGTGATGGCACCGTGTGCATTGGCGAAAGTTGAGGGCGTGAGGAAATCGGTGAATCCGCCTAAAACAAGGAAAGAGGCAGTAGCATTTCGACGAGACAACTCGGTGGAGAAAGAGGGCTGTGAGACGTCATCGGCGATGCGGGTCAGTTTGCCAACATCTCCACAGCTATGTAGGACAGACGTTTAGCCCAGAAGCAGAGAAGCAGACGTATAAACATACGTAAGTTTGACACCACAGATATTCGGACATTCCTTGGCCAAATCCGTAATGAGGTCGGAGTCGAGATCGATCCCACCACTTGCCCCGGGGTCTGCAAGTGATAATATGGATTTTCTTTCCAAGAAGTCGAAATTGATTGAACTTACAATTGTAGATCATGACAGGAACGGGACTCTTCTCGGAAACCTCAACCCAAAATGCTTTCAAGGCGTCCCGATTTCCCGCCAAGACACCGGCAAAATATCCGCTTACAATAACAAGAACGTAGTCCGCACCAGCAGCGGCAGCCTCCTTGGTCAATTCGATGGTCTCCCTCGTGCTTCCTGCACCGGTTCCAGCAATGATTGGCATTTCTGTCAAGCCGGCTCCATCCAAAGCCTTCCTCGCCGATTGAATGAGCGTCACTCTCTCGGCATGTGAGAGGTGAGTAGCTTCCCCCATAGACCCAACGATGACGGGATTAACGCCAGCAAGGCCAGTCCGAGCAACGTGAGCTTCGAACGATCTCAGATCTAAATTGTGCATAACTTCAGCATTGAACCAACGACTTTACCATTCAATCACTCACCCAGGTCCTCCGTATCTGGCAGGAAAAAGGTTGGAATAGGAGCATATATACCTGCCTTCAATGGCCTTAAGACCGAATGATAGCCATTAATTCCGTTGGCACCGCTCGTAGCCATAGCTTCAGGATCAGTTGACGGCTGGGGAGTAGAGGAGCGAGAGGATTTCGAAATGCCATGATATATAAGGGCCTCGGAGAGGACGTTGGGGCAGTGGTTCGGTCCGGAAAGGGCGGACCGAGATTAAGAAGTTGGCAATCCCCGGACCGCTCAGAGATTTCTCCGCCCAGTCGACAGGCCGACGTGTTGCTATTTTTGGAGGACACGGGACGACTTCGCTCAACCTGAAGCGGATTGCAACCGTAGGCAAAATGAACGAAATGATTGATGCCAGGTCATATCGTTCGACTTGAACACAGTACCTACACCGGCGATATTGTCACAAATTGTCAGTAAATTCGATGAGCTATTAGACCTCAGTGTTGCCAGAGCAGGATGTAGCTAGCTACAAAAATGATCACCATGTGAAATAAGAATTTGGATAACAAGGGAATCTGGGAGTTGACTGGCAGCAGTTACTCTGAGGTTTCCCTAAAGTGGAGGAGTCAAATCTCTTCATGTATAAGGATCTCTTCCGGATCCAGTAACTCGTGGGTAGCGACGAAGCATCGAGCATTGGATACATGAGGACATGTGTTAGAACATCTGTGTATATTCCCCAGCAACTCGCCTGATAGATACATCTAGGTCGGACTAGTGGTATCTCTTACCCCAGCTAGTCGAAAACTCAGCCTCAGATACTTGGTGTATCATACACAGGTCGAATAACCGACTATCAATGGAAGAAAGCTTAGCCTAAACATTCGTGCTGAAAGTCGGCACTTACGAGCTTTGATGTGCTTGGGAAACATGGTAATGACTAGCATGTCCCGTGAACGACCGAATAAAAGAGAAGGGTATTTTGCTTTAAACATATGTGTGAATACTAGGACCTGTGATCCTGAAATGTCATTAGTTCTACCGAAGTTTGGAAAATATGAGCTGAAATCCACCATTTGCCGTGGTATCACTTGTCGGTCACTTCCAAGCGATCAAGGACTTGCCTCTCCCATGAAGTCAAACTGTCTTCGTCAGTGTCTCCAGGAGTTTCAGACGCATTTTGGAAGACATCCCAAGGCAAGCACGAAATATCACCTTCTTCCGAAGGCTCCCCAATAACGAATTTCCCTTGACGCGAACGTGTCAACGTTACAACGTGACCCGCAGAACCCAGCTCGTGAGCCAGGTCGTGTACAATTGAGCGAACGTAAGTTCCTCCAGAAACTTTCATTTTCAGGACAAATGCCGAAGGTTTTTCACCCTCGCATGGGACTTCAGCTATATCCTGGAGAGATGCGTCACTTTCAACACTCTTCAATGTCGCCTCTATGGCCTTTTTCTCGTCGGTGCTAAGTGATTCTTGGGGCCAGGTAAAGGAGTGGTCCTGACCCTTCCATTCGATCAGCTCCAGGGCATGAACTGTTACTTTTCTCGGTTCAATTGGACGAGGGAGCGATTTGCCTTCCCGGGCGTATTCATAAAGAGGCTTGCCATCCATTTTCAATGCCGAGAAGCTGGTGGTAAATTAGGATACAGGTTCGAATTCACAGGTGCTTTTTTACGTGCTTACATGGGTGGGGTCTGCGAAATTTCACCCGTGAATTTAGGTAGTGCAGCCTCTACTATCTCCCTTGTAACATGATGCCATGGAGCAAGGCGTACGCGCTTTCCCTCGCTATCATAGGTGTCCGTTTCGCAACCGAGCAAACAAGTCGTGTAGTATTCCTAGACTTTCTCGTGAGTACTCGATGTCAATAAAATCTGAGAGTTCAGTGACCTTGGTACAATCCAGAAATTGACTCAGATTTCTTGTCGCTTTCCTTCCAACGCCAACAACTGCACAGATTTTTCAACTATTAACTATGTTAATGTGTAACAACATACCAAGAACACCATCTGCAAGGGGATCGAGAGTACCTCCTTGTCCAATCTTGACAGCATCAAGCCGACTGCGCTTTTTTGAATGTTTCTTGGATTTTTCAGGAAGTTTGTCAGGGTCGACGAATAGGCGAGATTTTCCGACCAGCTTCTTGATATCTGTCAGTACAGACATGCTTGTTGGTCCAGATGGCTTCACAACGCCGAAAAACCCAGTAACCGGAAAGGCTGGACTTGAATCTTTCGGCATCTTCACATGCCAAAGAGATCGTAGAGATCGAGCTGATTTGCTGAGAGAGAGCAGTTTTTCTAATTAAATGTGGGGAGAAACAAGTCTGAGTAAGGTGAGCCAAGACGCGACCTGGGATACTTTCAGCTTGGAAAAAGTGGAATGTTCCTGTAAATCTCGGCTGTGGGAAGAACGCCAGCCAAAATTGATTGCATCAACCGGCATCCTGATGTTGCCGATCGCCTGTGAAGAAAACATACTTCCAATGAATGACCTTCCATCGACTTCCATATGTTACTCAGTCATGTTCACATGGCTTCTCTCAAATGTGATTAGACACACCGTAAACGAGTATGTAAAAGAGTCATTTGTACCCGTTTTCCTGGCTTCTTACTATGATGCTGTCTTCTCCTTGGACCCTCGAGCAGCCGTCGACCTACGTTCGTCCTCTAGGTTTGACAGAGCAGATATTCTACTGGGATGCCTTGTTCGAGGGTACAGCAGACTCTGTAGTATCAGCAGAAATAGAAATCCGGCGGCCTGGTACGGAGGAATTAATAATCTCACCTGCCAACATCGAAAGAGCTTGGATATCCCTCAAACTGAAGTTTCCTCTCCTCGGCTCCCGTATTATCCAGCGTCCCGATGAGTCCCTCTGGTTCGCTGTTGATGAAAACCGTCTGCGGACTTGCGGGCCGGGGGAGCTTCATTTTCATGTTGTTGCCTCCGCTGAAGAAGCGCTGGCCATCTCCTCAAATATCCCCAATTCCGCGAGACTCCTTTCAAACAATGTGTTGGCATGCCTCTTTATATTCCGCCGGACCGATGACTTGAGACGTTTCCACGTCTTGATCCATGCCGCGCACTCGATAACCGATGGGAGCGCTAACGCCGCGTTGCTGAGAACGTTCCTCGATGAGCTCTCGAGCGCCAAGGCTGACGTCGAGACCCGCGATATCGAAGAACGACTTGTCTTATCATCTTCTTGTGATGACCTCAATCCATTTCACCGTCTTAGTATTGCTCGACAGAGATGGCGCCTTGCTATTGGTGCAGTTGTTTGGGGGAACCGTGGGTCGAGGCTCCGTGTACGTGGCGCTAGGTGGCGCTTTTTCTCAACTACTCACGCATTTATGTTAATCCCCCCAGGGCGGGCACACTTTACCATGTAAAGTTTCTAACATCACAGCATATCAACCAGCAGGTTCTGGAAACGTTCTAGCGACATTTACGAAGGAAGAAACTCAAGGCATGCTCCAAGGATGCCGTCAGCTGGGAACGTCCTTCGGCTCCGTGTATCCTGTCGTTGGTCAGGCAGCACTAACACGCCTCCTTTGTCGAAAATATGTACATGGCGAAATCAGCGAAGCAGAATGGGAATTCCGGAAGAGAGAACCCATGATCACAGCCGGCCCTCTCAACCTACGCCCATTCTTAGACAAAGAATGGTACGACAGTGGAGGCGCAACCAACGCTTCCCTCGCGATCGGCTTCTATTTTTATCATCTCCCCTATATGCCTCTTGGTTCAGTAAGTGACATTAGGTGTGGATCGCCAGTCCCATCCTACGACGAGCTTTTGTCGAGAAAGCGATTCATCTATCGATGTGGTCTGGTCAAGAAGGAAGCTGATCGTGTATTGCGTAATCCACTCCAGTACGAGATAGGTGCTACAAGATACCCGGGAAGGATTGCAACTGGGAAGGAGGTGGCTGAAAATTGGAGGCATAAATTGCTTCTCAGTAGTCCCGAGGATCATCGACCTTGGACTGCGCAAGAAATGGCAGCTAGAGGAATGGTACTTGGTCACGGAGGTTCAAGCTTCGGAAATGTAAGCAGTCATGACCTGGCACCAGGTTCCTATCTCTTATCAACTAACTTTTTGTACTCAGACCAATTCATTATACCCTGAATTCTACCCCCTCTCAGGAGGCGAAAGTGTTCTGCGTCATGAGAACACTCTCGTTTCTCTCCATACTCGCCCCCGAGAATTATACCTCGGCGCAGTCACTGGTCGTGGACGGCTACGCATCAACGTTTTTTATGATACCAATGTTTATGATACGGCTCTCGTTCAGGAATGGTTAGACGAAGTCCAAGCCGCAATTCGCCATTATTTGTTACCCCGAAAATTTACCTCCAGTCACCTTTGATCTTATTCATATCTATAAAAGGGAAAAGGAGATGCAGAACAATGTTGTATTTTACGCGTTCATCTACTCAAACGTGCTGATCAGGGATTTCTTACAAAGAATACAAGTATTCAACTAACCCCCCGTCCACAATCCTCCACAAATACACCTCAAGGTCCACATTTTCTGCCAAATTCTCCATCTATCCGAGGCATGCCCCTGTGACTGTGAATCAAACGCTACATTTGACGACCCGCCACATCTTGAGCAAGTCAAATGAGGATCTTGAGTCATCACAACGCCCTTCGTTATCGTATCCTCGTCCCTGTACTTCTTTTGTGCTCCAATGCTCAAGTTAACGACTGCATCAACAAGATCTTCAGCTCTGATGAATAACATCGTTTTGTTGAGGACGTTTGGCGTGTCAGTTATTTTGTTGACGATCACAGATAGATGTGAACGGAGTGATTGGGTTGGTTGACATGATGCAAGGGCGGTACGACAATCGCCCGCTGCAATGGATGTCAGTTCTATGAGAGCGCAAGGGAAAGACAACAAACGCGGTAAAGCCTCAACACTTTGAACACTCCCATCTAAAATCGTCTCCAAACCCTCTAAATCGATACCAGAACAATCAACCATATCAACCAACAAATCTTTTGCGATCTGACTCTTCTCTACTCTCGCAGAAGCGGATTTGAGGTGTTGATGGTACTTCCTTACATGTTTCAAAGCAGTTACTAGGTTCTGCAATGCGAAGGGGTGCACGAGGTGGAGTAAAATCGGAGAGATTTCAAATCCGGACGCAGGAGTGTTGTCATCTGGGAATTCAGGAGGTACAGAAAAAGCTGGTTGGTGTCTTGTTGATGTTTGGACGAGGGAAGGTCAGCTTACCTCCAGCCGGGCCGAACAAGTCATCTTGCGATTCTTCGATGACTGGAGCCTGGTCCGGGACGTCACGGAATAGTATACATTCTTTCATGACTTTTTCGAGTAGGGTGATAACCCAGTTTGCAAGTCCCGTTAGTTGCCATACTGCGTCTGGGCTTGAATATTAGTCACAGGAGAAGATTGGGAGGAAAGAAGGACGCACCCAGATCATAAGTATCTCCGTCTGCGCAGTTGCCAAAAACCATGTTACAAGCAGCGACTGAACACATATCGTGGGCTGTACGCCATTTCGTTGCCAATTGCTCTTTCAGCTCCGGATCTTTAGCTAGCATTGCGCGTTTGCTGATAGATCATCAATTCAGCATCAAGCAAAGATTTTATAATAGTGGATGAATCGTACCGGTAGACTTCGATTACAACACCCAGCATATCCCATGTCGAGCCATGTTTCAATCCGTTGTTATTCGCGTCCAAAACCGTCAAAGCACCGCTCAATGTCGAAACAACGTCCTCCAATGACGTTGAGGACAGCGATAAAGAGTGACAAATATCTGCTGGACTTCTGCGGCTCAGAAGAGATAGAACGAGGGGATAGACGAGTGGTGGAATCGGGACTGCGTCAACAATTTAGACTAATTCTGCCTCACTCGACTTGTTTAGGATGAAACACTCACGCCCACTGTTTTGACGCATTGGGAGAAGG
>KQ962308.1:96752-108917 GCA_001563735.1 Leucoagaricus sp. SymC.cos | reverse complement strand
GTATTGCTTGCAAAGGCACTGATTGCTTGTCAATAAATGAGTGTAGCCCGTTCAGCAGTATACTCACGATCTCTGCCAACATAATCCAACGGTACATGGATAACGGAAGGTTCCCAATCTTCTTTGTCCTTCAAATCTGGCCTGAAAGGAGGAAATGAATACGAAGTAGAGGACAGCGAAAGGTGAGCGCACAAGCTAACTATGTGGATTTTCCCTGCTGCTACCTCCCTTGGTTTCTTTGGAGTGGTGTTGCTCCACTGGCCAGAGGTGTCCAGCAATGCTACAGGTAAGAGCCCTTCTTTGAGATGTGGAGCATGTGAAGCAATATAGGTCATGACACTCGGCGCAAACGACCGCGTGGCCTCGAATTGGTATCCCTCCATACTCAATGTCAGTGCTTTATCCAGTATTCAACTGACGAAGGACTCACAAATATTGTTTTACCGGTCGGTGATGATCTACGGGTTATGGAATAAATGGTAAGCTGTGACTTTGGCGTAGATACATCTGAGTATGTAATAATTAGCCTTGAATACAGTACGAAGCCAAAAAAAAAAGCCACGAACATCCTTCAAAATCCAGAAAGGTTAAAGCGAGGTATAATCTTCCCCTGTTGATCTGTGGTTTTTTTACAGGCGAGGCGGTGCCAATTGCTTCAGGTGGGCGTAGGGTTATAGGACAGGTCAGGAAATTCAATTTCAGTAGGCCGGTGCTGGGTATTGGGATCGGGGCGATTGGTTGGACGAAGATGACTGCACAAACAGATTCGCAGCTTTATTGGCTGAGTGGGTGTAGGGGGGAAAAGAACATACTCATATGAGTGCCGTCGTATCGTAGAAACACTTGGTTGATCTCGACTACACATTCATCGTTCCTCGAGTCCCACTCGTCTGGTTTGTGGTCATCATTATTTATTGCGACAGGTACTGTCAAGTCCATTGGATCGAAGGGAGTGTTCTGTGGCACTGACATGGTATATTGGCGCACACGCGCTGCGATAAAGAAAAGTTCTGCTATCAAGAGCTTTCAACTCAGCACATAGTTCCAGAATTCGTAAGAGCCTCCCGCGTACCAGTGTAGCTTATGCCAATTGTCGCGTCGAGGCACACTCTCATCAAGTCGGGTGGGTCATCGTCTGGGGGTGGACCTTGGGTATGTCGAAACATATTGATCACACCTAGTGGACATTTGACTATTTGAAGATTCGGGATGTAATGCTGATAAAAGCAGACATGAACGCGATAGTCTCGTGTGACGAGGACTAAAGTCGGGGTTGAAGTTGGGAGAATGGATCCCCTTGGTGGGAGACGTTCCGGTTTTCCAGAGCTATCGATCGTCCACTGCGTAAGTATCTCGGGTCAGTAAAAATCATATGTGAAAGGTCGCGAAACAAGCGCACTTCACGATGTGCACCTAACCAGTCCGCAGTGACAGGTGCTGTTTGTGGAGGAAACGTCCACCATTCATGGACCAGCCAGGAATCTATCTGCAACCCTCGTTTCCACAGACACCCCGTTCCTTCGCCATTGGACTTTGGAAAATACGCAAAGAGCCAGTCATCGGTTGGAGCCACTGATATGACGGTCGGGGGTTCGTATGCAGCCTGGTTGTCCCTGACGGGTGTGGGGGAGGGGATAGTGAAGTGCTTGGAAGACGAGAAATGTCTTGCAATCACCAGTGGCTGGGAGGGATGTGCAGAGAAGATGACGGAGGATTGGGACCACTGTAGGGGTCTGGGGAAGTCAGAAAGGAATAGCCGAAGGGTGGGTGATGAACTGACCGGTATGGGTGTTCAAGAAGAGGATAGAAGTCCCACCAGCCTGAATTCCAGTGGGTAGATTCCTTGGCCTTTCCTTTGGATGGCGAAGCGGCATTCGTTGCGGACTTCATTGCGTCAATATGGATATGAGCAACTCTTCCATTGCGTACATGAGCCGTCATCACGTGGGCAAGAATCCCTGACCTTCACTGTCTTGTTATCTCTCCAAGTTGAAAATGCTACAACACCAGCACCAAGTCGGTTCAGTGACCGAACGCTCATTCTTGTCACTCAACTCGGCAAAGTTGGCAATCTGGTGCTCATATTCCCAAACACAACATGAATTGGTCCTAACAAATCTTGTCGAAAGATACAAGCAACGATACCGCCAACAACTGTTCTTCCGCTGCCCCCAATTACTCCCGGGCGGCTCCCGCCACCCGCTCCGGCCATACAACTGACCAATCTTCTCGGGGGCGCGCCGTCAGAGCACCTGCAAACACTACACTCTCTATACGTCTCGCAGATTGCGACGCTCGTGTGGGTTACTGAACCAGCATCGGCCGTGGACTTGGGAAGGAAAGGTGTTATTGTTGGATTGGCATTGAAAAAAGCGGACGGGGGGGACGAGGGACTGAGTGAAAACGAGAAAGCTGTATTCCGTGGAGTTATGGGTCTTGTACAGGACATGCTGAAGCAGTATCCCGGAGCGTGAATTGAATATCAGTTATTTAGTGTTCTCCGACACGGCATCGAGTGCACGTAACTCCTCTTTGCGCTCGTGCTGTCTCTTGTCCCACTTCCACCGTATGAGCTCCGTCAACCGCTGGTCAGGGGACAGCGCGGTGCGCGGGTGAGTCTCGTGAAGGTAGTACGCAAGAAAGCCGGTGAAGACCCCGAGCAGAGGGTCGATGTACCTAATATTCAGTAAGCACGGCGCGTGGGGGGATTGAGGAAAAAAATACCTGTGAAGGAGGGCAGGTGGTGGAGGCATGGTGGGGAACGGGTGAGCGATCAGGGCTCAGAAATTTGAACTGCCGCGCCCAATGTCCCCTTGATCCGTTCTCCCCCACTCTCTCCCATCTCTCTATATCTCTAATGTCTGCTCTTGCTCTAGAACGTCAGATTCGCCCCATCTATGGTCAGTCCCTCCCTTATCCCTGGTGCCCCGTATTCTCATATAATTTCCAACTCCACCCAGATGCTCTCGACACCGGCTCCAACAAGTCTGCTATCGTATCCTGCAACAAGCTGCTCAAAAAGTATCCTCAGAATGAATTAATCAAGGTCCCCTTGCTTCCGCATCGCTGTGGCTCTCCAGTGGTACCAGCACTCACCCAGCGACTTCCAGGCACTTAAAGCACTTGCGCTCGTGCGATCACAAAAAATAGAAGAATCTCTGGTTCTCTGCGACCAGGTCCTACAAGCAAAACCTACCAGCGATGCCACTCTCACCGCCATGATGCACGTCCTCCGAGGCTTGGGAAGGCGTAGGTGCCAATCATTTCTGTTAGCCGGACCGTCATTAACCTTGAATACGGATCTCCAGACAAGGACATGGTCAAGATGTTTGAAGAGGCATACAAGCAACAGCCTCAGAACGAGGAACTTGGTGCGCAAACCTTTTTCGCCAATGTTCGGGCAAACCAGTGGAAATCGGCACAACTCGTATGCAGTCCTTCCGGCACTCAACCTCGTGTCAGAAATGACCTAATGTTTTCCCCAGATTGCTACTCGCATGAACAAGTCATTCCAGGATGATAGATACCTTTACTGGACCGTAATGAGCACGGTGCTCCAGGTATGGCTGCTATCCTATTCATCTTAATGCAAAACACCCATGAAGATTATAGGCCGGAGAACACGGGACTGAGCCCCAGATGCGCGAGATCCTCTATAAACTTGCACATCGTCTTATTGTCTCTTCACCAACACCTTCCTACATCAACTCTGAACGCTTCCATCTTCATCTATCCATCCTTCTTAAGCTTGACCTCATAGACGATGCGCACAAACTTCTCGATAGCCAAGTCGGAAAGAACATCTGTGCCACAAGTCTTTCTTGCAACGAACTTCGAAGGGAGGTTTGGAAACGGAAGGGGCTGGTTAAAGAGGAAGGGGAAATAGCGAAAGCTCTCATTTTGGAAAAAGGGTACGTGACTCGAATCTCCTTCACGACGACCAGCTGACCATCATTTACTAGCGACCGTAATTGGCTAGAGTTCCTGTCGGTCCTGGAAGCAACATTCCTGGACGTGACGGGAGAGAATTGCTCAGGAGAAGCGGTCGAGACAACTCGAAAGAGTATCCAGGAAACCCGAGACCTGTTCTCCCAGGCAGTAGAGAAGGATGGTCTCAAAGATCGTTCCGGCCTTCTTGGTCTCCTGGAACTCGAGAAACGCTCTCGAAAACATGGCGTTTCTGACGGTATGTTACAGCTTTGCCTCACGTTTGCTGTTGACCTAACAAAACGAAGATCAATCTAGGCTACTTGTTCTTCTCAAAGACTATTTGGAGAAGTTTGGCGACAAACCATCATGCTTTGAGGATCTCCGGCCTTATCTTGATCTGAAAGGAGATGATTTAGCTCAGTGGAAGGGTGTTTTAAACGCTGCCCCGACTACTTTCGTACGTGAACTTGAATGCCACTATGCGTTAACCTTGGGCTAACAACGATGGACTGAAAGGAAACAGAAGAACAGCTCCGTCGCTTGATTAATTTGTACAAGTTTCAACGCTACCACCTAACATCTTCTGAAATTACCCATGAACGCGAAACTGCTCTCGCAAAATTATATACTGAGAGATATCTCGAGGCATTGAAGAAGACCGGTTTTGAGCTTCCCAGCACAGAACTTCATTCTGCAGACGATCTCGCACTCTTGGCTGCAAGCAGCTTTGTTAGTTTGTGGAAGTTGACGGCAGGCGATGGATACCTTTATTCAGCCGCTGCTCTGTTGGAATATGGCTTGACGAGGAGCAAGCACGCGTTCATGTTCAGGTTGTACTTGATCCGAATTTATAGACTCCTAAGTATGGCTCAATATTTTAAACATAAAGACGTTGTGGAGATTGACTTGTTTGTGTGCAGGTGCGCCTAATCTGGCGCTTGACCATTATCGTCTCCTGCGCCCTAAGCAAGTGCAGAATGATACCCTTTCGCATCTCATCTTGTCGCGTTCGTCGATGTTCTCATTGGCTTCGACTGGTGACTTGACATTTGCGACGGAATGCTTGGAGTCTACACAGATCTATTTGAATAATGCACAAGAGGTTTGTTGTTCCCTGTGCCCTCTTGAAGACATTGTCTGATGAGTCTCTAGACTAGCGATTTCATTATTCGCGCCTTCACAGCGGAAAAATACTCTCAGGTGGATTGATCATTGCTTTATCAACAGTCACAGCCTCATATTGTTGTTGTAGATACCCGAGTTCATTTCTTTCGAGGAACAACTAGAAAACTCTTTACAGAGAGATCTCGTCAAGGTGGAGCACCTCAAGATGAGACTCGCACACGAGAACGTGGTCTCTGATGTTGTTGACATGGAACTCATCGAGCTGAAGTTTATCTTTGACCGGGGCGAGTCCCATCTACCAAACCAATCATCCAGACTATTAACCTGATGAATTTTTAGTCCATTTTGATAATCGGGACACCACGATTTTGCCCAATTACCAACCTAAGGTTTCACCAGATTTCACGACACAGACGAACCTGTTCAACCTCTATGAAGGGGTAAGCTGATGTTTGCTGTGATCGGACTTGACAGTGACCTGGCGCTCTAGCCCGGCTACTTGCGTCAGATGTTAAGGACGTACATACGTGCTTTCGTCCAAGGCAGTGACCTCAGTGAAACTGTGGAAGAGAAATTATTGATTGGTGACCGACCCAAGCTCCGCACCTATGTACCTCCTGGTGTTAGTTTGAGGGATCGTCTCGTAGAACGATCAGAGGAAGACCTCAAAGAGGTTAGTCGTACCACCTCTCTATCTTAGGATCCACTGATACGAAGATGCTCCTTATAGCTCACTCAAGACGAAATCACACTCGTTGATTTCGCTACAGCACTCGCAGATTGGCTAGAAGTCTATCATAATCATGCTCGTCCACACCCCTTGCTTGTCTTGGCTGAAGCATCGAAACAATCCGAACTGAAAACGGGCCATCCATTGAAGGGCATCGAGACTCCGCCCTTGGATGGGAATGGGCTTAAGAAAGACGAGGAACCCCCTGCTTGTGTGGAGCCTCCCGAGTTAGTGACGAAGGTCTTTGACGGTGAGTTGATGCCATACTTTCCCGTAGGCTTTGAGGTTGAGGCGGATGGTTTGCTGATGTGCGAGATTTGTGGTATAGATATTAAAGCGAGATTCATGGAGGTAAACGAGGCGGTATCGCCGCTTGAGGCTCTCCACGTGGCTGCCGTTGCGCAAGAGGTGAGATTGTGATTGCTTTCCAAGGTCTGGTTGATTGACGACCCTGATGTAGGCATTTTTCATTTTCACCGCTGAGACCAACAGGTTCAAGAACCAGACCGTAGTGAAACAAAACAAATTGGGTGCCGTGCGTAACGTTTCAAGTGTTCCTTTATAACGATTGTTTGAACTTGATCCCTGTGTGGCAGCTTGTCAATAACGTCAAGAATATCCGGGCAAACGCTCTCGCCAACTTGAAGGATATCTCTGCGGAACTCATCAAACGTAGTCAAGCTGAGGCTACTGCAGAGAGTCGTAAAGCATTTGTGGAAGAATGCTCTATTATCATCAATGCTGGCGTACGTGTTACCCTCTCTTTTTCCTCACTCAACCTTTTTGAATAATCTGTATCAATTAGATTGATCATGATATTGTACTGAGCATTGCAAAGAAGGAGACAGATGCTAGGAAAAAGGTAATCGAAGGATTTGGCAAGGGTCTTGCGCGCGTTTGCTCCCATTATGCAGGAAATTAAGACCTGATATTTTTAGAGATTTCATTGGCAGGATTTTAATACTTGACGCTCATTCATGATCCGCGCATTTGTTGTATGACTTTTCTGGTGTATTGGTTAATGACATCCCCGCTCATATGTTTGATTGTACTGTCTCTTGCTATCAGCCGGACCACACCCTGGACGCGTGATGTCACAAACCTCAGTCGAGACGCGTCGAGTAACGCGTCTTGTCACACTTCATTGGATTCATCTCTTGCTTAAGTTCATCCATCTAAGACCCAGCTCACATCTCCAGTCCGCCTAATTCATCAACAAAATTCTTGACAACGATGTCCCAGTGTAAGCTACTTGCGCCGTGTCCTCTTCTACCAGAAACTGGCAACTCATACTTCTGGTGTAGATGAAGGAGGTTATTATGGTGGTGGCGGTGGTTTCCTTCAGGGTGGATCTCCTTCTTACAGTCAAGGAAGTCCTGGAGGTGCACAGGTGGATGAAATCGTCGTTTAAAAATCCTACTAGCTCACATGCAACTAGAGGAGTGAAGCTTCGATGTCACTCAGACCAATAACCACACGTATGTTCGTCAAGACAGAACAGGCCCATGCTGATGCGCCATGGATGCTGGATGGTTTTGAAATTGGTCATGTACGAACCTAAATGGTCTTTCTCGATGAATTCTTTGTCAGCTGATGCTATGGGCATAAGGTGTCATTGGTCGGACAAATAGTCTCAATGCAAGCACAAACGACAAACCACGTCTACACTATTGAAGATGGCTATGGATCAGTAGAAGCTAGGCATTGGGTGGGTGGGTCTGGTAATGCAGCAGCTGAGGCAGCGAAGTGGAGTGGAATTGAGTAAGTGGTCCTTTATTTCTTGAATGATGGGTCACTCATGAGTGTGGGTTCTCTTTGATCGCAGAGCGGGTATCTATGTCCGATTAAGTGGCTTCTTGAAGTCGTTTGGCAACAAAAAATACATCAATGCTTCGTATATGAGGCCTATAGTCGACTTCGACGAAATTGCGTTCCACTATGCAGAATGTGTTACCGTTACTCTGACGCTGCAGCGTGGCCCGGTGAGTACTTTTCCAGTGCTATGAGGATGAGACTGACTGATCCCGTCCGATAGCCGTATAATCCTGGGGCTGGTCAGCAAAAGGCTGTTAGCGGAAGTGGCTCCTCCGCTTACCAACTCAATAATGCTATGGACACTCGGGACGAATACTCTAACTTACCCATAATGCAACAACAAATCGTCAGGTTCCTCATACAAGAACAGGATGCATCTAGAAATGGTGTACATGTTGGTGATATTGCTCGACACCTTGAAAAATCAGGATCAGTCAATGCAGAAAAACTAAGGTTTGTCAAGTTCCTATGTCCTGCATTTTTGGGACTAATGTGAGCGTTAAATTTGATTTGCAGCGGAGAACTAGATGAACTCATGGATCATGGGGATGTGTACAACACTGTCGATGACAATCATTTCGCGCTTTCTAGATAGATTTCAGATCGCATTGAGTGCTCTTGCGCAGTGTAGGAATATATGGACGTTTGGACTTTGAATGCACTTACTTAATTGACGTGTGCTTCGCTGCTTTGTGCCTGACGGCGGCTCGTACACTGCTCTTGAGCCACTGCATCGCTGGGTTTGAATATCAGCCTTCGTCTTTCCAATGACCTCATTTCCTTCGACCCCTGGACCCACTTTCAATCCGGATTCGTCCTTTCTGAATAAGGTTGGTGGTCCGATACCATCAGGGGTAGTCAACCAAGTAGTAATGTGATGTGCGTTCCTTAGCCCCCCAATCAAGCAGAATCTAAAGCTGGATCCCTCCGACACGTCACTATCAAGCAGGTTCTCAAAGCAAAGCATGAAGAAACTCATTTCAAGATTGGCAATCAAGTGGCTCATCATGTAACTTGATTGTTAACCGAGTCCCTGTTGTGAGACTGACCGTCCATCTCAGCTCGTGATATTGGCAAATGTTTACGACGTCACTTATCGTGGAGGAAAGTTGAGTTATGGATTGGACGATGGTACCGGCAGAATGAAGGCGTACAGTTGGGTCACAGATGACAAGGACGCTGAACGCGCGGTGGCAGAGTATGAGGCCCAGTGAGTTCTCAATCTCCTAGAGAACCTTCAAATTGACATCTTGAAACATTACCACTGACAGTCCTTTCGCATTCGCTCGAGTTATTGGGAAAATATCTGAATTCAATCGCATCTATTCCATCGATCTTGTGAAAATTAGCAGGGTGGTGGAGGATCCTCACGAAATATATCACCATCTCTTGAAAAGTATGGTTGAGTCGGTCATGTATGTTCAAGGTCCGCCTGTAAGTGTTTTTCGCATTTGCCTTCATGACTCGACCTGAAACATTCATGAAGGAACGCAAAGCGGTGGAAAAAGCTTCTCAGCTGGCGAAGGTGAACTACCCACCTCCTGTGGCTGTTACAACGAAACCGCTGCGTACCGAAGCCACTTCCGGGCCACCTGAGGTTACGGAGGAAACCCCTGGTCCCACATCTCCACCACGTACCCCTTCACCTGAACCTCTCCAACCTCCCCAGCGAGTACCAGCTTCTGTCGGGCCTCCCACCCAACCACCTCCAGTCACACCATCAAATCCACCTCAATCAAACACAGTCCCTCGAAGAAGGAACTACCGCATTGGAGGGGACTTTTCATCTCCAGGTCCGAGCAACGAGCCTGATCTCTCTCCGCTTCAGACACGACCTCGACAATCTTCTCGACCATCTCTAGCTCCAACGCGACTTAGGTCTCCCAGTGGACCTTCACCAGCCTCTACGGCTGCATTGTCTCACCAACTGGCCTCTCCCGAATTCGTATCTCCTATTGCTTCTCCCCCTCCATCTCCTACACGAAGTCGCCCAAAACCACCATCTCGAAACGGTGAAGATACACGGATGTTTTCACCTCTGCCTTGGGAATCTCGTGGCGACGCAACACCTGATGTTCAGACGACACCGGCCGCAAAGAAGAGAACTCCAGATCCTTATTCGCATCTATCAAATCTACAGAGGGATATTATACTGACTATTCAAAATTTATTGTCAACTACGGAAAATATGGGGCAGGGCGTTTCAATCACTGTTGTGGTTAAAAGCGTCGCAAGGCGACGACCTGGCATCAACGATGCCCAATTTGAGTCAGTTATAAATCTGTTGATTGATTCTCATCAGGATGACTGACGAACTTTCAGCGATGCTTTTACCTACTTGCTTGAGGAAGGATATCTTTACAACACAATTGACGAGACTTTTGTTGCGTGTACCGAAATATGATTCTATTTTTGGTTACCAATTAGCAAACTTATGGGGTTCTGATCTGTACAAATCTCGCGGTTTGCTCTTCCCTTTCATAGCGACTGAAGGTTGAGACCCGCCAACTTATTGGGTCTCCTTTGTCCTATTCGCATATGGGCGAATCGATCACATATCGAGTTGGCTCCCACTGGCCTGGCTTCCGAGGTATCTCAAATCTGGTCATATTGTGAGTATCCTCTCATAAGTCTATTTCCAACCGTTAGCTCAAAAGTCTGCTTTATTGCAGCGGCGCTTCATATTGCGATGTAGGTTACCATTACAATAAAGAGAGACCTACTCCATCGAATCCTCTCGGTGTTCCCTTTCCTGGCGTTTGCTGGACTGAAGAAGGTCCTAACTGGGTGGGCCACCTTATAACGAAGTATTACCCTCACCCTCGATTTGATCCTTCTCTGGAAGAACAATCGCAAGAATATATGAAGAATCCGCTTTTGGTTTACAATTACGCTAAGGGCGGTGACATGGTTGATGGCATCGAGAGACAAGTCGAAACGCCCTTGGTGGGAAAGAAAATAAACGAGGGACTGTGGACGGCTGAAAATGCGCTTTTTGGTGGGCATCCTTTGGCTCGAATTAATTTGATGTGCTAAGGTGGATTGTTGGTTGACTGTAGTGACCTGGGTTGACATAAATGATTGTGGGTGTGTTAGGTTTTACTATGTCATGCGCGATTTTGATTCAAAAATCAAAAAAGGACCCCCAACGTCGATATCCCGACACACATCAACAAACTCTTGGGAGTACAACAGAAACTATACGACGCTGGTGCTCGCAATTTTCTGCTTTTCGGCATCCCACCCTTACATCGCAGTCCTGCCGGCAAGTTCTCTTTCTCCTCGTCAGGTCTCTCGTATTGACCTAGGACACATTGTCCTCGTCGTTTCAGGTAGATGTGGTTTTCGCCGTGAACGAGCGGACCTCTGGAACAGTCTGCTTGGGAAGGAGATTGAGAATTTTGCCATTCTTCATGAAGATGTGACGGCGTCGTTGTTTTCCCCCGCGACAACTTTCAATCGCTTGTTGGATGATCCTACCCGATTTGGGTTTGATGTGAATGGCGCCACGATATGGGCAGATCACATCCATCCTACTTCTCGTGCTCACGATTTCCTAGCGGCTGATCTTGCCCGGTTTCTTGAGGGCATTAGTCCAAGACAGCCTGGAAGTTTAGGGTAAACTCAGACTTTGAGCTAATTTGAGTTCCCTTCAGTTTTCTTCAAGGTCGACCAGTTGTAGCCCGTCTGGGGGAAAGTGAATTGCAGTTAATTGTCGTTCAGGCAATAGGCACCCATCATATTGAATACTTATACGGCCACTTTCAAAACAGGGTCAAATTGTCACAGGTACCTATATCAAAATTTCACATCATCGAATTCAACCAATCAGCAAAAAATCATCACATCAACTTATCCTTCGACCTTGCCAATTTCGGACTTCTCCTCATGATTAGGTCAAGAGTTTTCGGAATAAGTTCCCACTGGCATGGCTTCCGCGAGATCACTCGTTTCATGATGTTGCAAGTCATTATCCAACCAGTCAACTTCTGCTCGCAATATGTCGATCAAGTTGATACGGGGCTCTTGATAACAGTGGCGACTCCTTTACTGATATCAGATACCTTGGTGGAAATGACCATCCTGGTCTTGAGAACCCTCTTGGAATCAAGTACCCCGGTGTTACTTGGACCGGGGAGGAGAGGAAGTCCAACTGAGTCGGACATCTGATCACCAAATACTGTCCCCACCCTGTGCTTGACTGCCCGGCCTACAGCAATGAGCGGGAGATCATGAACATCAACCTGAGAAGGGCAGACTCATACGACCTCGCAAGAATCTTCAGCTCCTAAAAAGGGACAAAATAACCCCTCAACTTCCTAGAGTCGACAAGATCTTGTGCAACATACAGATCGTTCAGAGTGAAGGAATGACAAAGGAGTTACGAGGACGAAATGGAGGGGAACAAGAAGAACAAGAAAAGGCGATAGAGCCACCAACCCACACACCCTGTTCATCCCAACAAAAGGCTATAAAGCAACGAGCACCCCAGGTGGTAAGAGAATACAAGTTGCGGTGGAAGCACCCATACACTGCAACGGTGCCAACCGCAAGTGACTCTCGGA
>KQ962308.1:37565-95307 GCA_001563735.1 Leucoagaricus sp. SymC.cos | reverse complement strand
TCCGCGAGATCACTCGTTTCATGATGTTGCAAGTCATTATCCAACCAGTCAATTTCTGCTCGCAATATGTCGATCAAGTTGATACGGGGCTCTTGATAACAGTGGCGACTCCTTTACTGATATCAGATACCTTGGTGGAAATGACCATCCTGGTCTTGAGAACCCTCTTGGAATCAAGTACCCCGGTGTTACTTGGACCGGGGAGGAGAGGAAGTCCAACTGAGTCGGACATCTGATCACCAAATACTGTCCCCACCCTGTGCTTGACTGCCCGGCCTACAGCAATGAGCGGGAGATCATGAACATCAACCTGAGAAGGGCAGACTCATATGACCTCGCAAGAATCTTCAGCTCCTAAAAAGGGACAAAAGAACCCCTCAACTTCCTAGAGCCGACAAGATCTTGTGCAACATACAGATCGTTCAGAGTGAAGGAATGACAAAGGAGTTACGAGGACGAAATGGAGGGGAACAAGAAGAACAAGAAAAGGCGATAGAGCCACCAACCCACACACCCTGTTCATCCCAACAAAAGGCTATAAAGCAACGAGCACCCCAGGTGGTAAGAGAATACAAGTTGCGGTGGAAGCACCCATACACTGCAACGGTGCCAACCGCAAGTGACTCTCGGACGCAGAAGATAGACGATTAGAGGGCATAGTGGGAACCGCGATCATCCTTTACTGGTTTACAACTATGCAAGAGGCGGAGACACAGTTGATGGTGTTGCGCAGCACATTCAGCATATTTTCCTTCCAAGGGTTGGAAAAAGCCCTGACTGGGCCCCATGGGAAGCCGACGATTCTCTTTTCCGTAAGGGTCTTGGCTTTCTTCGCTCTATATTGATTGACTCTTGCTATACAATAATTCGCGTCAAGCGTGACTTCACTCACCCCAGCGCAAGTTACCACCATAACCCTGGTGTAAGCCAGCATACTGAGTCTGTCACAGGAGATCGATGAGGATTGAAAGCAACAGCAAAAGGTTGTTTGAGTTTCAGGAAGAGCTCTACTCAGTTGGAGCTCGCAACTTTGTGTTTATAGACGTGCCACCAGTCCACGAGGGAGCCGGGGCAGTTGGTGAGTGGGTTTCTGATCCTCCTACCTCGCGATGGTAGTAGACGAGAGATTCTCATTTGACCTATTATATTTGACCCAACCATTGTCGAACGTTACGGGAAATCGAGGAATAACTGGAACGAAGTACTTCAGAAGGCTATCGGTAGTTTCGCCACAGCACACGATGACAACACCATCTTGTTTTTCTCGTCTACGGGAACTTTTAGGAATCCCATGGACGACTCCGCTATTTATGACTTCACTCAAGTTGATGTACATGAGTGTGGAGGGGCTATGTGGAGTGATCATGTTCATCCCATCTCGAAAGTCCATAATTTCTTTGCGAACGGAATTTTCGAGCAGCGTAGAAATATCGTGGGCCGGGGTTGGAAACTGTGGATCACGTTGTTGTGTACTTCAGGTTTGATAGGCTTGAAAGTTTGACTTCAAATGTAGTGGTCGACATATCGATTCAATGAAGATTTCATCTCTATTTGTTGTAGCTAGTTGAAGTCCGCCATGGGAGCATGGGACTCTAAAATGATATAATTTTTTTTTCAAAAAATGAAGATTTCGTGGTCTTTATTTCCAGCTCCGTCACGATGTGACGCCATTTGTCATAATCAGTTGAAGCCAAAAGGAGAAGTCACGGCGGGGTAGCATCAATGGTGACCTCACCTCATTCGTGAATCGTGGTTGGGGTGGTTGTGTGACTCCTCTCTCTTCTGACTGCAGCGTTCACAGTATAGTTTTCTCCTCATATACCTTAAGCTTCCCTTTCTTTCTATTCATTTGCCTTGAAAGACTATTTCTATGTCCTGGTTTTCCGCGTGGTTGCCACAATTTCCAGCCTTTAACGTCAATTTCGCTTTACCTACCAGCATCCAAGGTCGTTTCTTGTCATTTGTACTAAAGAAGACCCTCGGACATTTTTTCAAGCATGGCCAACTCGATGCTGGTCAAATCGATTCTCAGATTGGGTCCGGGTTTGTTCAAGTGAAAGACCTTGAGCTAGACAACGGGGTGTGTAAAGTCAAACGCTACCACACTCGATAGCATTAATCCCATCATTAGGCCATAAATTCCATTCTCTCCCGTATCTCCTTGACCTTGACTTCTGGGACGCTTTCTTCGGCAACGGTTCGCATACCATGGCCAAATCCCTTGACGTCTAACCTTGGCTTTTCTATTAATTCCCTCCACCTCACATTCGAAGTCACCTCAGCAACAGCCCCTCCTCTCAGCACAGACCTAGCATCCTCCGTTGCCTCCGTAGCAGAATCTTTTCTACATGAAGAACTCACCCCACGCGAGGAAGCCTCCCTCCTCGATTCGCTTCATTCCGAGTTTCCTGGGGCCCTCGCGGACGTTGAACGAGATGTTGTGCCTGGAGGCTTAGACCCATTTGAGGTCGGCAGTAGCGATGAGCCTCGTACGGAAATGGAGCCGGGCGGTATATCGCTATTCGCGACTCTAATCGAGCGTCTCCTCGCGAGGTTCGAATTCGACGCTCACGACGTACAGATTACAATCATCCACCCAGACAATATTAGCATCACTTTAGTATTGTCAGACGTCAACTACACCACTAGTACCAAGGAATCCCCTTCCATACCTGACCCATCCTCTGGTGTCACTCGATCATTGACAATGAATGGCGTCCTGTTAAAGATGAAGGATCTCCGAACTGGCGATACTCGTCTAACGGAGTTGAAAGCTTCGAGTTCACCGAAGTCACTCAAAAATTCGGACCTTCCTTGTCCAGTTTACCAAGCAGAATCCCCCAATTCCTCTTCCTCGTCCTTAGATGAAGAAACCACAATGGCAATGTCACAATCCCTTGCAACTCTCCCACCTCGGCCATCATCTCCGTACTCAGCGGCTAGTAGCATGTATCAAAGTGCGCTGTCTGTCGTTAAAGAAGAACCTGGGCACGCTTCCGAAGCGTCAACCGCACCAGACTTCACTACACATCACCAGTCGTGCGACAATTCTGTCGCATTCGATACTGTTTTCTCTTCTGGTTCATTCCCTATCACCATTCAGTTGGTCACATTGCCACCCTCGAATGATAGTGACGTTCCTTCCCCTGGCCAAGGCGATCGAATGATCTTCTCTTTGAAGGCTGGACTTTTGACTTGTGCCTTCCGACCTTGGCATATTCGAGGGCTGTTGTGTCTCAGCGAAGCTCTGGTGTCTAGTTCGGCACCGCCAAAGCTACAGTCGTCTAAAAAGGACTCTTCAACGAGTGATGGAGGCCTAAGCGCCTTTGATATCGAGGGTTCTGCCAGAGCACGTGGATTTGTACTACTTCTCCTGCCTTCACATTCCGACGTGTCGAGCGGAGACCTTGAACAAATCTTCCTTCATCCTTTAGTTCCTCCTCTCCTACCATCGGGATATATGCGGCTTCACGTTCAAGGGGTCTTCAGTTCCTTCAGTCTTCCCTCACAGGCATCCTCAAATCCGAGGCGACGTCCTCGAGAAGGGGTTGGTGCAGACACTTCTCTACAAATGAGTGGCTCATTATCCGTTCACAACGTATCCCTCTTTGGCTTTCGTCCAGGTGGCAGCAACGGTCTCGTAGCTTTTCCCGTTGCTTTTACTGATCCCTACCTCCCAAATCAATATCCCTCCTCGCACATTCACCCCAGTGAATTGGATGGATCACTGGACACACCCCTGCCCGAATTTGATATTATCGATTGGACCGCTCCTGACCATCAACAAAAAGGAGCAGCTCGACTTTCATATTGGCGCTGCAAGCCTAAGGTGCGACAACAAACCCATCGACCAAATCCAGGCCATTCCATTTCTCCTTCTCAGACCACTCAAATGGAGAATGCACCGATTCATGGTCCTGATGAAGATGTCCTGTCTGTGAAGTTTCACAAAAAGGGGAAGCGTAATGGATCTTCGCATTTTACAGTGGAAGGCACTGTTATGCCACTACATGTGCTCATCGATCTGGAAACTATCATAGGCGACGACACTGTTGTGCAATTCTTTGAAGAGGCGACTCAAGGTCTCACCAATTTTGGTGGTACGGCATCCGCGGACGCATTCTATCCTGATCAATATAATTTGGATGACACACCACCTACGACGCCCAGAGTCAGTCACGCCTCTTCTCAAGAAAGAGAGAAGACTCGACTCGAACGTATGGTCCTCAGGGACTTGGACCTCGAGTATGATTATGGGGACATACGGGGGGAGACACGCTATGAGGAGTTTCACGTCAAGGTATACCCCTCCTCTAATCTGGACTTTTTTTCCCCTTTTTTTTTACGCCTATTTTCTAGGCCAAGGGCGAGATTCATATATCCATGAAGATTACGGCCCTCCGCCTTGAACTACGAGTGCCTCCTCCAAGTAGCATTCCCCGTTCTGGTGCCCTGATCATTGATATCCACACCCTTGAGATCAGAAATGGCCTCAAACAGGTTGAGAGTCATACGCGTTTCGCGACCTCTACGTCCGATATTCCTTCGTCAAATGCAGCCGAAAGCCAGCCAATAATCAGCGCCGATTGTAATCGGATTTTAGTAGGTCACTCTCTCACAGGCGAGTCGTTCGCTGCGACTCTACTCTCCCTTGGGCCTTTAGGCGATGTTGATCAAGTTGAGGCCATTGACCAACCGACTCCTTTACGACCGCGCTTTTCTGTGATCAAGTCTCGAGCAAGTTCAAGCACAATAACTGCGTTGAACATCGAGCTACCTTCCGCCCATGTGATTGTGTCAAAGCCGGCTTTAGATGGGTTGCAGTACTTTATTGACGATGCATCACAATTGTTAGAAACATTTTCTCAACGTACCGCAAGAGCTGCTGAAGAAACTGCTGAGGGCGGGGACAACAGCCTGATTGGAAGTCGGTTCTTCTCCAAATCTAGAAGTAACAGTGGCAGTGCTTTGATGAAGAGTTCGAACGGCAGCAGTAGCGAGACCGTTGTTAAGGTCGTTATGTCTGAAGGTAATGTAACCTGACGCTGAGGGTACGGTGGAAACACCTCTGATTGATTTCAAAGCCTTTGTTCGAGCATGGGTACCAAGAAACGATACCGGGACGATATCGACTCGCCCTTTCGATGTTTTCGCGTCTGAGTTCAATATCCTCGTCGAGCTCAAACCAGAGGGGAAGGTGAGCCCACCGTCAATACTTTTCCAGGAACCCACTCTCAGCCAATGTGAATCAGGATGAAACTGTCATTACACTTGGGCTTCTGGATGCTAAAGTTACCAATGTCTTCAAGAATGGAAAAACAGAATCGCTGGTTCAATTGACTGCTCCTCGAAGCTTGGTACGAGTTTAATAGTTGTGTTCACGCGCGTATTTGTCTCATTAGTTTCAGGCGTCTACACCTCGACCGCTCGTCAAACTGAGATTCGTCTCATTAATGACTCCTGAGACCACTGCCAAAGAGACCAAAGTGAAATTAACCCTTTGCGATTTCACGTGTAATGTGTTTCCCGATATCGAGTGGGCCAAAGATCTTGGTCTATTCGTCAAATCTCCGCCGGGCGTAAGTGACTAACTAAAAGGCAGTGTCACACCTTGCTTACAATTTTCAGACATTTGAAGCTGTTATTCCAAGTGAGCGGACGAGCATCGTGCTTAAAGTCATGGATGGATCAGTACGGGTGTATGCGCCAACGAAACCTGGAGCAATTATACTTTATGTTGGAGACACAGACTTGTCGACGGAAATAGCGGGAAACTCGTTAGAGTCAACCGTCTCATTAGGAATTCAATATTTATCACTCCTTGCTATCGATGACACTAGCATTGTTGAAGGAGAAATTTCCGGATTACACGATACGAAGGGAGTCTCATATTGGAAGGTGCGTAACATCAATGTTGCCTTTCCAGTTTCAATCTCACCTCGAATTACAAGTCTCTTGGGTACGCTCTTGTCGCTGAAATCGCGGAGACAAATGCTGTTGTCTCTGTCACAAAATCACCACCTATTCACGTAGATGTATGCTATCCCTTTATTCCCTCGTTTGTGGTACTGATGAAACCAAAGCTTGTTGTAGACGGGATTCAACTCCACCTTCACTTGGCAGCGGACACCCTTAGTTCTTTAGCGGCGTTGATTAACGACATTGCATCTACATTCAAGCCTCCGGACGAGGAGTAAGGGCTAAACCACATGCAACGGTTCGTAAGGGGCTGACCAGGATGTAGAGTCTTGCAGGAGCTAAGGGAGCCATTTGTGCTTTCTGAGACGAGCGCTTCGCGAAACTTGATGTGTGAGTGGATTTTGATTTGTACCCTAGGGAAATTGCTAATCTGTGTTCGCAGCGTCTGTTGAAGATGTCGCATTTCAACGTCTACCCGAAATTGGCCCGGCACCTGATATGATCTCCGATGACCTTCCAACCAATCCCGAGTACTTGGATGAATCCTTTGGTGCTGCTGCAGGACTACGAGAGTTTTCTGACGACGAACTGGATGACCTCGAAGACGATGTGGATGGAGGGTCAGAGGTCAAACACATACTGTTTGAGGAGGTAGAGCCAGGGTGCACCTCTAATCATAACGGAGAAACCATCAAAGTTCATAATGAGGGGATTAATATGATCGAAGAGTACTATGATAATCTTCCAGCCGAACTTTCGGAATCTCCAGTAGGGTATGTTTCACTCTTCCATTCGCTGCTCCGTTGCTTATGTATGCTATAGCGAGATCGAAAGCAAATTGAAGATTCGAGTTCGAGGAGGAGAGGCAATTTTATTCCTCTATGATGGTTATGATTGGGCACGAACGCGCAAAATCATCGAAGAAGAAGTCAAGGAAATGCGACGCCGCCTAGCCAAGATTCGCCAGCTGGTGGCTCACGGTCAAGTGCAGGAGTCTGATGTGGAGGAGGCCAACGCCGTTCTGTTCAACTCCGTGTACATCGGGATTGATCAGGACATCGACATGACGGAACCCGGAGCGCTGCTTGCAGCCATAGACGAGGAATTGAAGGATGATTTGGAGACAGCCACGCAAAGCTCATGGCAATCGTTGAGACCAACCGGAACACCCGTATCCATGCCTGGGAAGCAACGGGCAAGAGCACCCAAGGTTCATGGCAAAAAACTTGCACGATCGAAAGGTCCCAGTATGGAGTTCAAACTGATGGGTTTGAACGCAGATATGGACCAGTTTTTCCCAGATGAGATACTCGTGTCAAAGACGTTTGTAACTGTCCGTGATGTCGAAATTCTTGATCATATCAAGACTTCTACTTGGAAAAAATTCTTAACCAGTTTGCGTTCGGACTCACGGGGTAATATCCGCGAGACGGATTCAGATATGGTCAGGGTAGAGTTGCGAGGGGTACGACCCTCTCCTGGCCATCCGTCCGAAGAGGCTCGATTGCGGGTAAGGCTTTTGGGCTGTCTCGGCATGACTGAACGCTAACGATTTCTGAAGGCCAAGATTCTACCCTTGCGCCTTTATGTCGACCAGGATGCCGTAGACTTTCTGAAAAGGTTCTTCAGTTTCAAAGATCCTCACGAGGCACCTGCAACTGGGAAGCCAGCTCCTGAAGCATACATTCGTACGAAAATCATTTTGAACTTTCCTATGTGGATCTAATTTTGACTCAGAACTCGCGGAGGTTTTCCCTGTTGACCTTAAACTTGACTACAAGCCAAGAAGAGTCGACTACAGGGCGCTCCGAGAAGGCCGCACAATCGAACTCATGAACTTTTTCCACTTTGACGGCGCTGAGATGACGTTACGCCACATCACCCTCGCAGGAGTAAGTTGAGAGAGATTCCTATAGTTTTCTTTCTTTGACTGTTTCGGAAGATTACGGGATGGCCCCGGCTGTTTGAGATGCTTAACGATCTCTGGACCCCAGACGTCAAGGCAACACAGTTAGTGGACGTGATATCTGGAGTTTCCCCCATTCGATCCATGGTGAACGTTGGTTCTGGAGTTGCAGACCTTGTTCTGCTTCCCATCTCACAGTACAAGAAGGATGGTCGTATTGTACGCGGACTACAGAAGGGCGCGACCGCTTTTGTCAAGTCGACAGCTATTGAAGCCATCAAGATGGGGGCACGACTTGCAACAGGAACCCAGGTTATCTTGGAACAAGCAGAAAGTGTGCTTGGTGGCCAGTTCTCGGATTCTTACATGACTGAGTCTCTTCAAGTTTCCACCCTGGACGAAGCGGGACGCTTGAGCGATGATTTCGACGATGAAGTTGGATCGGACTTGATTTCAAAATATGCCGAGCAACCAGCAGACATTCGAGAAGGGGTCCAGTCTGCTTACCGGAGTCTACGTCAGAACCTCAATTCTGCGGCACAGACAATATTGGCCGTTCCCATGGAAGTTTATGAGAAATCTGGCAGCGAAGTAAGCGTTTGAATAATCAATTTTCCATCCTACTGAATGCGTCGCAGGGCCCTGTTCGCTCCGTAGTTCGCGCTGTTCCTATCGCAGTGCTGAAGCCAATGATTGGTGCCAGTGAAGCTATTAGCAAAACCTTACTCGGACTGCATAATACCCTTGATCCCAACGTGCAACGAGAAAATGAGGCCAAGTATAAACACCGATGAAGATTCAAACAATATTTGTCTACTTCCATCATGCCGTCCCCTGTATAATATTTGTAATACGATATTAGTACAGTACACATCCTAATAGCAGTAATCTTATACCAAACATGAACTAGGATGTCTAGATCTTTCCTCCACGAAAAACTGTCGTACTCACCAGGATTTAATCTACCTCCATCCCCATTGACCGCCCCTCTCCTTGTATCAGAGCACTTCTTGACTTGGCAGGAACCTTGATCTTCTCTTTGACCATTGGAGCCCCCTCCACAGCCATAGGTTCGTGTAATTTGACTGAGCCCTTGGCTTTTTCAAGGGTCTTCTGGCGGTGGGCTCGCTGCCTCGCCTTCGCTACGGCCATCCTATATCGAGAGTCAGGGCTTAATATCATCCAGCACAAATAATCTACTAGAATCCACACCTGTTCTTGAAGAATGCCCTCTCTCTTCGGGCTTTGATTTCGCCCACCCGCTTCATAGCCTTGATCGTTGTCTGGACCAAATCACGGTCATATCGAACAGGAACGTTCCGTCGCTTCTCAAAGTCAATAGTTGAATCCTGGATATATTAGCTCAGTGTTATGGTGGAATAAAGCAAATGGCCGCACAATTATCATCTCCTTGCCAGCTGCCTTCCTGAATGCCTTCGTCCACCTCACTTTCCGAGGGTTGCGTTTCATTCTAGTAGATGGATCAACAACGAATTGGAAGATGAACGTAGGAATGATCGTACTTGAAGTTTTTCTGGCATCTACAGTGTCTTTTAGACAAAAAACTGAAAGGTTAAGTGATGCGGACGTACTTGGATGTGCAGAAACGGAAAACTTTTGCATCGTTCCTAACGAAGGCACTTCCTAGTGTTAAGCCATGAGGACATGAGGATCAAAGTACAGATAAACCACGTACCGTGCCCAGGATATACATTTGTCGAGCAGAAGTAGCACTTCTCGATGCGCATGGTGCCAGGGGAGTGTCGTAGCTACAACGCATTTGCGCGGCCTGGATCAGCGGCAGAACTTTTCATGTCACGTGCGATGAAGCGCCGAATCAGCGAATGCCGAAAACATCGTGTTACACTTAGGGCCGTACTAGTAAGTAGCTGTAGAACGACAAGAAGTGACTTCATTGGAGTCGGACGACTCTTCTATCTATCACGATCTAGCTGAACTAAGTGAATCCTTTACTACTTCGAGGTTCGGCTTTGTGATTTTTATCTTTGTCTGCGCCCAACTCTGTTTATCATACCTGAACTGACAACAAACTTCCCCCATTCACGTTGCACATCGTCAATCTCGAGCGAGGTCATCTGGGACACTGCAGAGCACCCATCAGCCCCCTTAATGTTTTTATCTCAAATCCAAAGTTCTTTGACTGAGCCATCAATTTTACGACAGAAATACGATACATAATGCCAATTGCATGATGAATGGTTCCACTTAAGAACGCCGAAGGATGTCCCTCACAACCTCCCCTGCTCGATTTCCGATGACACTCAAAAGAGTATCGCTCAACTCATGGGTCATCTCTTCCACGCTTTGGATATAGACACGAGACTTTCTTGGAGCGACTATCTCGTCAGAAACCGGGAGCAACTCGCATTTTCGAGATACATAAAGGTCTGTTGGAACGATGGCTGGGGGAAGTTGCTGGTGTACTCATTGAGCTATTGCTCGAGGGAGATGGTATTCATCTTTGGCCTCGCACTCGAATCGTTAAAGTTGAGGAGAAAACTTACGGCTTCAAGATTGTCTCCCAGCATCTTGTCATAGGAAAGGTCTCCGAACAACATTACGACGTCGTCGTCTGCGCGACAGGATACCATCGGTCAAGTTGGATCAGGATCCTCCAGCATTTTGGGGTTAGAAAAAAGTTTGGTTTGAATTCGAGCTTGACTTCGATCCGCCTCTTGCCTACATCGAGATTGACAAGTAACTGTGCGGAGAAAACATCTCTTTCCGATAGTTTAATAACTGCGGCGGATCCTGGGGATGTGATCCACTGCGTCTTGTGATACCTTCGTTGAGTTGTGATCGTAGACCATTGCGAAACGTACCCATGAAAATATTCATCTGGTGGCTCGGCACATACAAGATGCTTTGAACAGCAAACTGGTTCATCGAACAGGCAGAATCCTCAAGATTGAATGCGCTATGGAATAGCCGTACCATTGGCGAATGTCTTCCTCAATATTTCAGATTGTTAGGGCCTGAGGGCTCTTCGAGCCATTGAATATACGCACGATGATCACTCTAATCTGTGGTAGCTCCACTGATTCACGGAAAGTGATCAGGTTGCTCTCAACCCTCGCCCAACGGTGGATCGGTTGCCGATTACCAATTGGTCAAGTACGTGGCTGATCTCACGAGATGAATCGATGAAGATCACTAACCACTTGCTGAGGTCGACCTATCAATTGATGCCGTCGTCATGCCAGGGTGCGACATCATAGCGGTGGACGCATCTTGTATCTTGTCAAGCAAGTCTTTGGTCTCACATAAAATTGTATCTAGCACTGCAGTAACCCGACGGCTTATCTGCTTGGGTGCCCCGTTCGAGCAACCTCGAGGCACTCTTTCTCGTAATCTTTCAACCACACAACCTTAACACTAGCGTCCTTCAACCTCTGAGCACCTTCACATTTGACAAAATCATCGGGCTCCCCAACCCCGATGTAACATCGAGGCACCTTCGCTGCGATGATGGCATTTGCGCAAGGGGCTAACCCCGAGGTCCTGATTGAACAAGGTTCTAGGGTGGTATAGATATCAGAGTTAGCAAGGATGGTGTCGATTATCAAGTCGTCCTGGGTTGCTTTGGGAAACAATTCCCGTAATTGTGCCATGGTAAGCGCCCTTGCTTTGGTGAGAGCGTTAGCTTCAGCGTGTGTATTGCCTGGCAACTCTCTGGAGAAGCCTGTCGAAAGCACGGCCGGCTCTGCCGTAGGAGGCCATCTCGTTGTGATTACACACCCAACGCAGAATGCGGTCGGAGTGGGTTCACACTTACGTGCCTCATCCAGGGCCTGACGTAGAAAATGTAGGTGTTCTGCTTCAACGCATTTGAGTTACGAACAAAAACAATTACAACGCGGCAGACAGACCCTGGAGAGCCTCCGCCATAGTGTTCCTCAGAGAAGTTATGATTAGTTCCTGTGGCTGAGCCACACCGCTTTTGGCTATTTTGCTTACGTATGCAAAAGTGGCCACAAACTTCGGGGTCCTAAAGCACGGTAGAGAGGTGTTCAACCTCAATCCTCACCTCTTGTCCTCGTTCCACCATGTCATCTCCCCAACCAGAAGATTTCCGTGAGAATCAGGTAGAGGACAACGACGACCCTATGCGTGGGTCAGACCGAGAGGAAGAAGGTGAAGGTGATGAGATCATGCCGAACGTAACAGACGATAGTTCAGAGGAAGGAGAGGACGATGAAGAGGAGGCTCGCAGGATTAGGGAGGGATTCATTGTTGACGAAGAGGAGGAGGAGGAGGAAGAGGAAGAAGAAGAGCAACGTAGACGGCGAAAGAAGCGCAAGAAGCACCACCACCGACGTGAGTTCCCATTCATGTTTTGCCCTTACTCGACTTAATGTCCAATAGGCGATGAGGAGGAGGAAGAGCTGGAGGAAGATGATTTGGAGCTGCTCGCAGAGAACACTGGAACTACCTTCAAAAAGAACCGACTCACTCGGTTGAGACGCGGGCGCGTTTCGGACTCACCCCCGGCTGCTTCCTCTCGACGGCGAAACGTGGTCGAATCGTCAGATGAGGATTTGGACAATGATGATACACTTCCACAAGTGCAGGATATCCAGAAAATTTGGGATGATGAGCGTGGCAGAGACGACGAAGAGGAATATGGCGATATGGATCTCGACGACTTCATTGAGTATGACGAAGAGGGAGGCGCCATGGACGAGGCATCTCGGGCTGAGCGTAGGCGGGAGCAACAGGAACTACAGAGACGAAAACGGGCGCTTGGCAGCCGGCCAGAGTTTGCGGGCATAGATGCAAAGTACGTTCGAACGACATTTATTCTGATGCAGCTTGACTTAGTCTTTCAAGCGCTTGGGATGAGATTCATGACGTCTTCGGGGATGGTCATGATTACGATTGGGCGTTAGTAGGTGATGAAGAGAACGAGCACGAAGAGGAACGCTTCAAACCTGACACCAAGTACCAGGACGTGCGTCGACTTTTTCCCGATGACTACTTCTCACTGAGGTTTCTTCTAGGTGTTTGAGCCTTCGGAGATACGTAAACGTATGCTCACAGAGGACGACGACCTCATTCGCGTACAAGACATCCCTGAACGTATGCAACTCGCGACCTCTTCTCTTTCTCAGATTACCACCCTTTCAACCCATACTGCGATGACAGAGGCTGACCTGGACGGCGCGGCAATGTGGGTTACCCAACGAATATCGACACGCAAGAATCGAGAGTACTTTGGTGTTGACGGTCAATTCCAGCATCTCAAAGCTGCCCTTGTTATGGCCGTTACGTTCGCTTTGCGCTACCTGTTTGTCGAGGAATTTGAGGTACCTCACATATGGGCTCACAAGCGGGATTATCTTTGCCACTTTGACATCTCTGATATCCGTACTCGCAAAGAACTCTTGTCACTCAATGAGCTATGGCGCATTTACACATTGGGACAGAAATATCGGTCTCTTCTCGAAAGAAAGCGGGCCTTGGCGACACTTTACGATCGCCTGCAAGTCTGGGATGAACACTACGAGAAAGAAATTCTTCCCAAGGTGGAAAGTGTTGAATTGGTTGCAGACGCCACTGAATGGCTCCTGTTGAAGTATAAGGAGAAGAAGAACGATGCCCTCGAGACTCGTTTGCAAGATGAAGACGACGTTGACTTCAAGAAGCCAAAGATGCCGAGTCGTATTTCGGCGTATGAAGTTGCGAAGAAGAGCATTGTTTCAAAGCTTGCTGAGGTGAGTGACTTCTATTTCTCTGTTTCAACTTCTCTAACATCCATTCAGGGCTTCGGGCTGGAATCGTCCCAGATAGTCGCGAATTTCATAGCTTCAGATCGGGTTCACTTTGTTCAAGATCAAGAATTGAACCCAATCACTTATGCCGAACGCTTCTCTGATCCTGATCCAATGAAAGTGCAGTCTCCAGAGGAGTTGCTTCGTCGTGCCCGGCTCATAATGTCAACGGAATTGGGCAAAGATCCTCTGCTGAGAGACTATACTCGTAAACTCTTTAAAGACGAGGCGTTAGTCACCGTTGAACCGACAGAACGGGGTATTGTCAAGATTGATCAAAATCACCCCTACAATGTGCGTTTTGAACGGTTAGCTCGATCTTTGTCAGGGGTTTGCTTACATGTCTCTAGAATTTCAAATATCTTCTTCGAAAGCCCACACGCGATATGTTAGAGACCCCCCAATTCCTGCATATTCTGGCGGCGGAAGCCGAGCATCTTGTCACGGTCTCAATTTTCCTTCCTCACGAGGCAAAAGCAGAGCTTGAACAAAAACTCAACAATGCCTTCAGTTCCGACAATTTTAACGAGGCCGCAAGAGCATGGAACGTTGAACGAAGCAATGTCATCCAAGATGCAGTTGAGCGACATCTGATCCCCTTAGGAGCAAAGTGGGTTCGAGAGTATCTTCGGGAAGAGGTTGAAGATTTCCTTGCTCAAAGCTGTGCTGCGAAGCTACGAAGGGTCTGTCCTTCTCTCTTTCTGCTTCACACATAAACTTATCCATATGCAGCGTATCAACGTAGCCCCTTTCATCCCTCCTGGCATGAAGCCTGGTGACACACCCTCTGTTCTTGCGATTTCATGGGGCAAAGGTGATCCTCAAAAGGATGCAATCTCGATCGTCTTCCTTGATGAAGCTGGTCGAATGCGCGAGCACACTAAAATCGATAACCTTTATGACTCTGATAATCTCGACGAGTTTGTTGATTTACTCAAGCGCCGCAAGCCAGATGTCATTGTCATTGGAGGGTTCAGTGTGGCAACATTGAAGCTCAGTCAACGGATGAAAGAAGTCCTTCAGGGTAAAAATACACAAGGCCAAGAGTCAAGCTGGCCGCAGACATTTGACACACCAGTTCACTATATCCAGGATGATGTCGCTCGAATCTACCAACACAGCCATCGTGCTGCCGAGGAGTTTACCGGTCTTTCTTCGAATGCGAAGTATTGTGTCGGCCTCGCCCGTTATGCCCAAAACCCCCTGAATGAATTCGCGGCTCTGGGTCGCGACGTCACAGCCATCAGCTTTGAGGAGGACGATCAACACCTCGTAAATTGCACCTCTTAATCTCTTCAATTTGTTCTGACGTAGTATGCAGGTCCCAGTTGAGAAATTACTGACGGTCTTCGAGCGCGCTCTCATTGACATTACCAATAAAGTCGGTGTTGATATCAACCGTGCCGTTACCGATAGCTATTATCAGCATCTATTGCCGTTCGTCTGTGGCTTGGGCCCTAGAAAAGCGCAAGCCTTGGTGAAGAAGATTGGTACTCTTGTACGCGTTTCACCCATTCCCGCCGTTTTGCTTGTTTATAAACGATCTTTCAGGGTGGAACATTGATCAACCGTGATCAATTCATCAAAGGAAGCCTACTCACGACGAAAATTTTCTTGAACGCTTCTGCTTTCTTGAGAATCGCGCGTGATGACAATGAGATGCGCTCATTCAAGCATCGCCGCGATGACGATGATGCACCCGATCCTCTTGACAACACTCGAATTCACCCCGAAGACTATGAACTTGCTAGGAAAATGGCTACAGATGCCTTGGAACTTGATGAAGAAGACATTCATGACGAACACCCATCCCATGTTGTCACTCTCATCATGAATGACCCAGACAACGAGAAGAAGTTGATGGAGCTCAACCTTGATGAATTCGCCATTAGCCTTTATCAAGCCAACTACGATCAGAAGCGACATACGCTTAATGTCATCCGGGAGGAATTGCTCAAACCGTATGTGGAGCAACGTGACCCATTCCTCTTACCCCAAGATATGGAAATCGTCACCATGCTCAGTGGCGAGACTGAACGGACTTTGAGACACGGTCTCATGGTTTCCGCTGTCGTGTATCGAACCGCTAAGACTGTGGCATTCGTTCGCCTTGATTCAGGCGTGGAAGGACTCATTCACGCCAAAACCCTATCTCCTGACGGCAATGCACAGATTGAGTCCTTCGTTCGAAAAGGGCAAACTATCTCTGGGATCATCATTCATCGAAATATGCAGCTTGAGCAGGACCAATTCACTGTGGAGCTGTCGTGTCAACGCCAACTACTTGAAGAGCGTGATGACGAAATTCGCAAGGTTCGACCCGACATGTACTACGATACTGTTCGCGAAGCGAAGGATAGGGACATGCTCAATCGCAAGAAAAGAGCGGAGTCTGATCAAAGTCGCCGTGTTATCAAACACCCGAATTTCCACAACTTCAAGGCTTCTCAAGCTGAAGCATTTTTGGAAAAACAGCAACGTGGGGATGTTGTTATTCGACCCTCGTCTAAGGGCATTAATCATCTTGCGGTAACCTGGAAGGTGGACGACAAGCTGTATCAACATATTGGTCCGTCCTTTTTACTCTCTCTGTTATGAATGACAGTTGCGAATTGAGGTCCAGATGTCACCGATTCCAACGCTGATCCAACTGGCCAAACGACCGGTCAGCTCATCGTGGACATAGCTCATACATATGCCGACCTCGATGAACTAATTGTCAACCACGTACAAGCAATGGCGCGGCGTGTTGAGGAGCTAATGGCCCACGAGAAGTTCAAACAGGGCCCAGAGGACGAACTACGTTGGTTTTTTTTCCTTCTAAACCAGAAGTTCTTTTTGCTGATGATCCTACAGACCTTTTTCTCAAAAACTCGCTAGCTGCCAATCCTGCAAAAAGTATGTACGGGTTTACACTCAACCGCAAGAAACCCGGCCATTTCAATTTGTGCTTCCTTGCCAACAAAAACTCCACTGTGCAAACCTGGGTGCGTTTCCCGTCTCATGTGAATGGTATTTCGTGACTGAACCCTCAGCAGCCCGTTCGGGTTGCTCCAGAAGCATATTATTTGTTTGATGCTGCCGCTACCGGCGTCCCAGAGTTGTGTGATGCCTTCAAAGTTAGGTAAGGAGCACTTCAGTTCCGCCCTGCTAATCGTAGCTGACTCGGTTTTCAGACACCTACATGAGTCCCAGAATGCAGTCAACTCAGGAGGCAAGACACCCTTTGCAGGTGGACGTACACCAGGTCGACCAGGGGGTGCGACACCCGGTCATGCGTCAGTCCGACACGTTGGTCGCACGCCAAATCCCTATGGTGGTGCACAGACACCCTATGGCGCCGGCCCGGCACCTCCAGCTGGACCACCATATGGAGTCCCGCAGGCATATGGTTATCAGACTCCGTCGCATCGCCCTCCCACAGGATATCCACCCGCAGCTATTACCCATTCTGTCCACCCTGGGTCACGCCCTCCAAGTATGATACAGTCTACTGCCAATACGACCAATCAAGGGTGGTCGAATTCCGGCTGGAGCTGAAATTCCTTTGGTGTTCTTAGTCTTCCTTCGTCCCTTCTTACGGCAAATGTGTTCAGATCTAACACTGTCCCCGCGTGTATCGTACATAGAACTAAGTCATAATATGCATTATTATTATTGTCTCGCTATTGACGTCTGAACTAGCATAGGCCGATTTAATACCATGGTGGCAATCCTGTCAGATAATGCGAAAGCCAGTATGTTCACGACTCAAGTCAGTGGACACCACTTATTGATGGTTTAGCAGTAGCCTATCCAGCCTCTCAATGCCGGCGATATCGCTCGAGGATGGTCAGATGACAGGATGTACAGACTCAGATTATAGCTGAAACACGAGTTCGAACTTCGGTTGGGTGTTGCGCTCGAACTCTGGCTACAACTCGACACCACCCCTGAAAGCTTCACTTGCAATTTCTTCCAAGGACTGACAGACTTCCGAAGACGAAAACTCGTCGCTTTTGAAACAAGCGTGAAACGTTCATGTTGTCTTCCACTCAATCCCCTAGGAAACTACCTGCAGGAGAGGATAGACGATTGTAGTGCTTCCGGGACATCCAATTGCGCTGGAAAAAACACCTAGGATTTTTCGCTTGTCTGTAGTGTGAGGGATTAATGAACGAGAGACAGACTCGGTAGGAAAGTGGGTAAAGCTCGAGATGTATGTGGGCGCTAAGCGAAATATAGGCGCCTGTAGAGTATTTGTCGGTCAAAGTTCTATCACAACCGGTCGTAGTACGTGTGCATCTCCGCTGGCTTACTCTCTGCAAAATTTCGTATGATGCTGGTCAGTGAGATATGCCTACTAGTAATCAAAGTATTTTTCATGTCGTGTGATAAGTTTATAGGGTCGTTATACAAGTCCAATGGCAGTCTCCCCTCAATCGATTGATTGTCAAGGTGATCCAGCTCAACTCTCATTTTCTAAAAATTGGGCTTAATGTCATGAACGAAAACAGTCTTAGTCGACTCCCCGTGCCACCCCCTGTTGCTACTCGCACTGACAAGGAAACGACATCCTGGATCGACGACTATGGTAATTAATTGTGAGTCATAACAAGATACCAACAATCGAAAAAGTCAAGACTCACGCATTTGGGAGACGTATCCACCATGATGTCCTGGAATAATTTTGAATTGTACCCCACCTCTGGATCTGCCAGAGTCGGGCTCCCTGGCCTCCGCGACGTTCCAGAGCCGTAAGTTGTCAAACGAAGCACTAATGTGGGCGAATGGTACGTAAGCCATAAATAGGTGAACGTGAAGAGAGGAAGCAGGGGTCATCAAAACATGATAGAATCCCCCGAGACGAATCAATGAGGTGGCGATGAAGCAACGGATAAAGAGTCAGGTGTTGACAGACAGAATGAATGATCATGATAGCGACATGATAATTGACCACAAAGAATTTCGAAGTCAATCAGAAAAGTCAGGAAAAAGCGGACTAACCAAGCGATATGACGGCAATCTGGGAGTGCCACGACACAGGAGACAACTCCGGAGCTGGTTGGATTCCGGAGTGTTTTCAGAAGACGAGGGGTGTTGGAGGGCCCTGAACGCCCGAGGAGTCGTACATCCCAGACGTCAACTGTCCCATTGCGCCTGCCAGCATAAATCTGACCACCGTCAGCCGACCAGCACGCCTATCGAGAGTTTGAAGTAAAAAAAAAGTTGTATCAGGACCTAACAATGTCGATCAAGCAAAGAATGTTACCGAGAGACACCAGGGTGGAGTTTTCTCGTTGAGCCAGAGTCGACCGACACCCTTCTCAGGTGCGTGTGTTCTCCTGTCCCAGAGAACGACTTGTCCATCAACAGAAGCTGTCAGTAAGAGATCTGGTGAGAACGTAGCATAGTTCGAAGGATCAAGTAGTGGAGGAGCATTTTTGGGTGGCGCCACAGCTGTGGTTGCTGAACGGGCCATAGGTGCGGGAACTGGTTGTGTGAAGTTCTGTTGCCCTGGCATGGCAATCTTGCTCTCAAAAGGTATTGGCTCGGGCTTGGGAAGCTCGCCCTCTACGAGATTCATGTTATCATCTCCATCGGCTTCGTCGAACAGAGGGTCAAAGGAAGCATCGGATTTTGCATCTGAGTCAGCTGTCTGGGGGGGGTTCTCCACATTTTCGGGCTTGTTCCGAGGGCCATCAGGAAGAGATACATCGCTGTTGAGAGTCTCCAGGGCAGACATACTGTTTGAACCTTTCATAGTTCCTTGTGCTGAGTCGAGATCATTTGAAGATTCTTGAGCCAGGTCGCTGATCTGTGGCTCCGTACGAGCCAGGCTAGGCGTTCCTGAATCTGAAAATCCAGAGTTCTGTGGCCGAAGGGCGATTGCTGCCAATTGGGCGCCATGAGCCGTGAAGTTACGGACGCCTTGGCCTGTGTTCAAATCCCATTGCTACGGAAATGTCACATCTTAAGCTTAAAGACAACAAGCACAGACTCACAATTGCTTCACCATCCCAGCCTGCACTGAAGAAAGATTTTTCATCATAATCAATAGCAAGTCCAGAAACAGGGCCTCTGTGACCATTCATAACGTGGCATAGGCGACCAGGATCATGCCGCACAGTAAAAAGGTTTATATGTCCAGACTATTGAAATGGTTCAAGTCAACCACGAGCCTGAATCGATAAAAGTTTGTACACGTACGTCTGATCCTCCCAAGGCCCAGAGTGCATCCGAGTGCATGGCCAAGCTATATACAGGTGCCACACCAGTGTCATCATCCACTAGCACTGACCCATTCAACTTTTTAGGATTGGGTGCCGTAGGATTCTCCCACCAACAATAAAGGTGGCCAGCTTTCATAAGCCCTTCGACCACACCTGCATGGTGCCTCTGAGGTGCAGAAAGAAAAGTCTTCCCGTTAAGTGCGGTGAATATATCATAGTCGCGTATGTAGCCGTCATCAGCGCCTGTGAGTAGGTGGGACATGCACATTGAAGACGCCAAGGAATGTACAGGTCCAGGATGTGGCAATGCACAGATTGCCTCCACAGTAAACGACTTGTGGGGAAGATGGCCTGGGCTTAAAGTGTATCGAAGAGCCTGGCGACGCCTTGCAGCCGGAGATGGCGAGCGTTTGGGTGGTGGTTGTGAAGCTAGGGTGAGAGCCTTCAAGGTGCTATTCATGAAGCTAGGCGTTGAACAGGCCTACGAGGAATTCCATGTTGTGGTTGAGCCTTCTTGGTGTCGTGCTGTGAAATATTGGGAAGGCCAGTCGTGGAGAGCGTTGGCGCTGCTGTGGTCTCCGAAACATCCACTTCCATTGGTATCGTGCCGCTTCCACTAGGCTCTTCATCCTCATCCTCGTCCTCATCTTCATCTTCCTCCTCATCTTCATCGTCTGAAGATTCCTATAGGAAAGAACTCGCAACCTTTCTTCTGCGCGAGATGTTCAGATACATACACACCTCATCACCATCTTCCGTCGCGTCCTCCGGCGCGTCAATCAAAACATTGTCATCTTCGTCGTATTCCCCTTCAAATTCGAGCTCTTCCAGGCCGTCTTCCTCAGAATCGCTCGCCATGATGATGATGCTAGCACTTAGCAGTGACTTAATACAGGATCGCCTTAATCGAGCGGGCCGGCAGATCCGTTCTCCGAAAAAGGGACCTCATTCCCATAATTACTTCACCCCTCTACTTCATTTCCTACCACCATGGTTTTAGCTGACCTAGGGCGCAAGCTCAATGCTGCGCTATCGTCGCTCAATAGAGCTCCTGTTGTGGATGAGAAAGTTAGTCTGCATAACCCGTGCTTTGTCAACGTTTGTGGTTCTCATTCGTAACCAAACCTACAGGTCCTCGATGCGATGCTCAAAGAAATAACGGCCGCACTCCTAGAAACCGATGTAAACGTGAAACTCGTCGTCTCTCTGCGGAATAAAGTGAAACAGAAAGTGAAGACACTGTTAGAACAGAATGCTGGCGACAAAGCCAAGGAGATGAATCGGAAACACCTTATTCAGAAGGTGAGAGCCCTATTGTCACTGAACCTCCACCATGCACTGAGTCGATGGATTATGCTCTATGAATAGGCTGTTTTTGATGAACTCGTCTCACTGGTTGACCCAGGAGTCGAACCTTACAAGCCCAAGAAAGGACAAACCAACGTCATCATGCTCGTCGGTCTTCAGGTATTCATTCCTCTCCTCCGTCTAGTGGCACCCTAAGTTATGCCCTGTTATAGGGCAACGGAAAAACGACGACATGTACGAAACTTGCTGTGCACTATCAGAAACGAGGCTTCAAGTCTGCCATCGTCTGTGCAGACACTTTCCGTGCTGGAGCATTCGACCAGACCCGACAATCAGCCACAAAAGCCAAAGTAGCTTACTTTGGTTCATATACGGAAACTGATCCCGTTTCTATTGCTGCGCAAGGTGTCGCAAAATTCAAGAAGGAACGATTTGAAGTCATTATCGTCGATACTTCCGGGCGACATAAACAAGAGTCCGAGCTGTTCCAGGAGATGGTACAGATTGGCGATGCTGTAAAGCCAAATATGACCGTGTTGATCTTGGATGCAAGCATTGGTCAGGCTGCGGAAGCCCAGAGCAGGGCATTCAAAGAGAGCGCGGATTTCGGTGCTATCATCGTTACCAAGATGGATGGTCATGCCAAGGGAGGAGGTGCAATTTCTGCGTACGCCACCTGCCGTGTTAAATACCGTTTTCATTCATGACTGACAAGTATTCTCAGCGTCGCAGCGACACAAACGCCCATTATTTTCCTTGGCGTTGGCGAGCATCTTCACGACCTCGATCGGTTTTCCCCTCAGCCCTTCATCTCTAAGCTACTAGGCCTCGGAGATATGCAGGGTCTTATGGAGCACATGCAGGATCTTGCAACACAGAATCCCGATAAGCAGAAAGAAATGGCAAAAAAGCTCGAGGAGGGTAAGCTGAGTATTCGTGATTGGCGTGAGCAGATCCAAAACGTCATGAACATGTGTGTATAGTAATCCTGGCCCAACTCGCGACTTCTCTAACCTCCTTACCTTATTCAGGGGTCCGATCAGCAAAATCGCCTCAATGATTCCTGGACTTCCGCAAGATATACTTCAGGGTTCTGACGAGGAAGGTTCCCAACGAATGAAACGAATGATATATATTACGGATAGCATGACCGCCGCTGAACTTGACTCTGACGGATCACCGTTCATGGAGCTTGGGAAAGATGGAAAACCCATCGGTCTTACTTGGCGAGTGACCCGCGTAGCGCGAGGAAGTGGAACCAGTGTCCGCGAAGTTGAGGAATTGCTTTGTCAATATCGAATGATGGCCAACATGGCGAAGCAAGCCGGAGGTAAGAATGGCTGGTAAGTCTGTGCTTGTCATAAATTAAGGGTGAGGTTGAATGATCGCTGTAGGCTTCAAGCCATGCAAAAGATGCAGCAGGCAGCCGGTGGCAAAGGACGAGGTCTGAATGGAATGCCCACGCCCGCACAAATCCAAGCACTTCAGCGTGCAATGCCACCAGGAATGTTGCAACAGATGCAGCGTCAGCTCAGGAATGGCGGTGGAATGCAAGAGATGATGAAAGCCATGATGCAAGGACAAGGTGGTGACCAGTTAGATGTGGAAGAGATGCAGCGTACGTCAATCAACCCTAGACTAATACCGTGATCCGGCCTTTCAGCTCATGTAAATTGAATCAGGCATGATGGCCCAAATGGGCAGCGGACTAGGTGGGCTTGGTGGGCTCGGAGGTTTGGGCGGAATGCCAGGCATGGCAGACATGATGAAAATGATGGGAATGGGTGGAGGACGATGATTGCCATAAATACTCTGAGTACAGGAACGACCAACCCAGATTCAAGCTAATTTGCCGTAGATTCCTAGTTCAACGTTCAATCCCGGTGTACATGTAAGATACCTTGTAATGATACAGCCCTCAAAATTTACGAAGGCGTGGACGCGGAGATTCCGAAAGAAAAGCATCCGATGGGAAATCATCAGGTCTGCTGCTTCCAACGTTTCCTGATGCTTGAGGCGGCAGACGTATTACCGAACATGAAAGCAGAGGTGTGCTTATCGGCGCCTGTTGTCTTTGACACAGAGGATGACCCTGCGAACATGATCTGCAGCTGTGTCACATGAGTAAGTGGAAAGGGTTGTCAACATGAGGGGAGAAGCGTCGGCCTACCGCCCAGAACCCCCAGATGCCGATAACCAGGGAACCGACAAAAATAATTGAAGCGAGTGGCCCGACTGAAATTTGTGCTCCACGCTAGCAACGCGGAGAGACTAGCAGCGGAGGTGAGGGGTCCGAGGAGTGGCTGATACGGTTGTCCTGGTTGTTCCAGGGGGACGGGTTGAGGCGTAGAGGAGACTTGAATGTGAGGGGAACGAGGAATAGAGGGATCAGATTTGAAATCTCTGATTCAAAGATTCAAGATCGAAGAGGCGCTTACATTGAGCACGAGAGCCGGGGCAATCACAAAGATTCAGATGCCAAAGTAGAGAGCGAGAAAGGATCCAAGGGCAGTAAGTGAGCTGTGGTAACTTGAGGCTGGTTCCGAGAAGAAGAGGAGAAAGCGAGGGAAAAGGGTCAGGCATGAGGACAGCAGGAGTAGTCTGCGGATCAGGTGGGTAAATTTGCCCGAAAAACTTTTTTTAAAAAGATAGTTCACATAGCAGCCGAAGTCCAGAACAGTGCTGCGAGAGTCTCTGTCGGCAGCGCTGGGTGAGGAGGGGAATATTACCGCCGAGTTGACTGGTCGAGTTGGTTGAGATGTAGGTCGGACATGAGGGGAAGGTGTGACGTCACCTCTCTGAGATCTGATGTGACCCAGGACAGCGGAGAGCACAGGAAACCGGGACACAAACAATCTTTATTGAAAATAGTCTAGTCGCTTTTCAGTCTTGGTTTTTCCTGCACACATCTCTCATGCTTCTCTCACCGACCATTAACATATTACACCCTCCTCAAGGCAACCCTCAGACTATGCCTTAGCCCTCGAATCGGTCTCCGTTTCTCTTCCTTCTTACCCAAATGTCCCAACGCAGTTCTCCATCATATGCCTATGTCGGCGAAGATGATTCTAGTTTCTTTCGCGACCTCCATGGTCGAAGAGTCAACGCTCTCAACTCCGTTTACCTATTGCCAGCAGACGAAGATGAAGTCAAGGTAGACCGCCTGGATGACCACTTGACTGAGACTATTTCTCAAAGGACTCCTAGCGCTCAGAACTTCACCATCGCCTCCTACAATTTGTGTTCAGAGGGCACAACTACATCGGACCCGTCAAGGAAGCCCTTCAATTTGGCCAGCAACGACGGAGTACGTCCCTGGCCGCCCCTTAAATGAGCTAAGCTAAATTCAAACTTGACCGTATTAGTACTAGACCTGGGCACTGGTAATGGTTCCTGGTCAATCACCTTTATTATTTCGACGGTTCACTACGCTCACTCGTGATTTTCTTACCCAGGGCAATCGCCATGGCTGACGAATTCCCTCGTGCGGAAGTCATCGGGGTTGACCTCGCACCAATACAGCCAAGGTACTGTGACAATCACTACTTAATACGAAGCGAATGATCCCCTAGCCACGAAACCCTCATGTTCGTACGGCTGGGTTGGATTTCCTAACGTTTCTTTGATCGCTTTCGCAGAATGGTTCCATCAAATTGCACGTAAGTTTTTTTTTCCTTTACTCGCCTCCGGATCTCCCCAGCACTACCATCCATTAAACTAATGAGTCATTTTTCGATATTTTCCCGGCAGATTCGAGCTTTGTGACCTCGATCAATTCCCAATCCCCTATCCAGATAATTATTTCGACATCATCCACGCGCGTTCAGTACACAACGGCGTAAGTCTCATCTATACTCACAGCTTTTCGTTATCTGACTCCTCGTCCTCGTGGTGGTGTTATTCGTTTGTGGACTTCTCTGCCTCGGTCCGGTCGAATCGCTCATTTCTGTTTTATGTTCTCAACTTTTTTTGGCCTGACTTGCCCAACCAACGTGCAGGTTCGAAACTACCCTCGCTTCCTCAAGGAGATTGCTCGTCTACTTCGACCCGGTGGTTTAGTCCTTCTGATTGAGCCTAGTTTGCATCCCGTGTTTTCGAACACCACAGCACCAGTCGCAGCACCTCAGTATCCCAATACATCACCTGCCTTTGCCATTGTGCCACAACCTCAAGTCTCGACCGGTTCAAATACCGGCGTCAATTCGATCATATTACAGACTGCGCCGGTTTCAGCGGTCCCGATGTCTGTTGCGGCCGCTGTCGTTCGCTCCGGTACGAATGCTGCCAGCCCCAATCTGACAAGAGGCGAACAGCGGGGATGGTTAACCCTCTGGGAAACATACCGAGCCTGCTTACGCCGTCAAGGTGTCGACACCTCCGTCCCAGAGCACCTTCCAGATCTTCTTTCCGCCACCGGCCAGTTTGAGAAAATTGTTGTGCAAGACGGGAACATTCCTGTCGGTTTTTGGCCGCAAGGTGGGTCTCCACTCGATTATATCTGCACGATATTGCGTGGTCTAACTCGTCCACTTCCTTTTTTCTCTCCCGTTTTTCCATCTTTGCCTGCTAAACGGGTATGATTTTGGCTGGGTGCTTTCCTGAAAACTTCTCATTCCACGACTATTGCTGCATACCAAAACAAGATGAAAATCTCCTGACCGTTGGTCAGTTGCAGTGGATGGAATATGACTTGTTCCTCCCCGCCCTCAAACCCTTATTCCTCTCTCGTGGCCTACCTCCTTCTTCAGTTGATCGGATCATCAAAGATGCCCAGCATGATCTCTATTATCCATCGACGTGCCAGTCCAGCCGCATCCATATTGTATATGCATCCAAGCGAAGTTGGTGGTAGATCGAATCAAATACCCACTTCCACCGTCTCTGTAGATTATGTACCTTATAAACATCATGTATCCCTAGCCGAATTAGAGTTTTCTTCCTCGGGACCCAAACTCAAGCTGACAATGGGGCTCTGCAACCAATGTCATTGTAATCAGTATCAACCAGATCCGGTCAGTGCTTACACCGCACTAAATCCCAACCGTCCCTCTGAAGAGAAGAAAATCTGGGACGATAGCCCACCAATGCTTGCATAAGAAAGAGAAGAAAAGCGATTGTAATACCTCTATTTTTGGGTAAGTACACACAAACGAACGGCCGACACTCGACTCCTACAGATACAGAACCAAAAAGCACCAGCCGTGGGATGGGCGGGAAGCTGTGAATGTGCGAGGAACAAGAGATACGACAACAATAGCATCGATCAAAAGCATCGTAACGAAAAGCACAAAAGGTGGCATGAGAAGGGGAAAAGGAGTGGACGGGTCATGAATGAAAACCCAAAGCAACAAAGAAAGGCGAAGGTACAAGGGGGCGCTCACTGCTGAGACTCCTGTTGACCGGCGTAATCTTGGAGAACCTTGAGAGCCTCCTGGACCTTTTCAGCCATTGCTTTCTCAGACTCAAGCAAAGCGAGGAGCTCAGCATTCTCCATCTCAAGAAGCATACCAGTAATCTTGCCGGCAAGCTCAGATTGAGTCCTGCAAAATTTTGAGCACGCCACAGTAAACAGATGGTAGAAACATACGGAAGAATCCTCATATAAATAACTTCACCAAGCATTTGCTTCTGCTCCATAGGAGAGACGGCGGCCAACTGTTCGGCGGTAATGGTAGTTGATGGCTGCTGTTCAGCAGCCGGTGCGGCAGCAGGTTGAGTAGGAGCAGAAGCCACCTGGGGACGGGGTTGAGTCTTGTTATAGGCAGGTTGAGGAGGACGGCCAGCAACGCTAGGACCAGTTGCAGGGGGTGGGGCACGACCAGGAGCGGGGGCACCCTGAGGAGCAGGACGAGGGGCGGCACCGTTGGGGGGAGGTCCATTAGCACGAGGAGGGATGGGGACACTAGAGTGAGTGGGCGATCCACTGGGTCCGCCTGGTCCGCGAGTAACAGGAGGACGAGGAGCTCCACGAGGTGGATAAGGCGGCATGCCATAGGGCTGAGGGGGGGCTTGGCCGTAAGGGGCTGGTGGAGGAGGCATACCGGGAACCTGTCCGTTGGGGTAGCGAGGACGAGGGGGCATCATGTTAGGTTGACCGTAACTTATCATGCTGCGGTTCTGCGGAGGGAAGCCTGGTCCAGGAGGATAGTAGATGGGACCATTCATGTAACCACCTGGAATACCAGCAGCAGCAGCTTGCTGCATCCTGATCTGGTTGCGTTGTGCAATTTGACTCTCAAGCTGCTGCCTGCGAACCTCGCGACGTTGGGCGAGTGAAACGTAGAGAGGCTTGCTTCCAATCATCTTGTTGTTCATCTCAGCGACAGCCTTGGTAGCTTCATCAGGGGAGGAGAAGCAAACAAAGCCAAAGCCCTTGGAAGTGCTCTTCTCGTCGCGCATGACCTTGCAACTGGTGATGGTACCAAAGGGTTCGAACTCGGTGCGGAGCTTCTCGTCGTCGAAGTCATCTTCCAAATTTTTGATGTAGAGATTGACGCCCTGGTACTTGGATAACTTCTCATGCTTGGCTACCTCGTAGGACCGGCGGAGCTCCTCCTCGCGCTCAGCCTTCTTCTGGGCGCGTGTAACAAAAAGCTTCTTGCCCTTGTACTCCATATCGTGCAGCCTGTCAACTGCCTCCTGAGCCTCATCATGCTCCTTGAAGTTGACAAACCCGAAGCCTTTGCTCTTGCCGTCTTCATCGGTAGCGACGAGAGCAGAGGTGACCTTCCCGAACTGGGAGAAAAGCTCAGTGAACTCATCCTGGGTAATTTCAGTGTCCAGGTTCTTAACGTAGAGGTTGGTAAACTGAGCTTTCATCTCATCGAGTTTAGATTGACGCTCCTGCGAGAGTCACATGAACGAATGTTAGCACTTAGAATATGGATACGAACCTTGCGAGAAATGTGGTGGCCGACGTAGACTTTTTTGTCATTGAGTAACATGCCGTTGACAGACTTGATGGCATTCTCGGCAGCCTCAGCACCCTCGTAGTGGACAAAGCCATAACCCTTGGAGCGACCATGCTCATCGGTAGCAACCTTGCAGGACAAGACGTTACCGAAAGCCGCAAAAGTGTCGTGAAGGGCCTGAATCAAACGGTGATAAGTCATCATCTAGGTATATGCACATTCATCTGGACGGACGAACCTTGTTGTCGATGGCTTCATCCAAGTTCTTGATGAAGATGTTACCCTGACCAGTCTTACGGAGAGCGGGGTCACGCTGAGACCACATGATCCGGCTGAGATAAGAAAACTGTCAAGACATACTGATAATTAGTTAGAACGTAAAAAGTGCGCACGTACCATGCACGGTTTTTAATCAGCGAGTAATTGAGTTGCTCGAGAGCCCTTTCGCCTGAATGCGCCACACATATATTAGTTACCGAAGTCCCAAACATTAAATAGATTGAAACTCGCCATCGGCAGCATTAAGGTAATTGACATAGGCATAACCGAGAGAGCGGCGAGTAACTGCATCACGACAAACACGAATGCTAGGGGGAGATCAGGTCAGAACAATCTTGTCTTGAAGCGGAGAAGATGCTGCAAACCTGGCGACAGGACCGATCATGTTGAAAATCTCAAAAAGCATAGCTTCGGTGACAGTAGGGTCGAGCTCGCCGACATAAAGAGAAGCAGAAGGGGCGGAAGTTTGGGGGGTAGGAGGATTGTAAGGAGCCGTGACTGGCACGGCGGGAGGAATGGTAGGCTCGGCGACCTGAACTGATTCTGGTTGCTGGACGGCAGGAGAGGACATGTTTGTTTTCTGTGAGAATTGAGGGGTCGTTACTGCTTTGTGGACTTTTTGCGACTGGATCAGATGATTTTGCCGTCAGATAGGCGACGGAGAAAAATGAGGCACACACACAGGAAGAGGTAAGTAACAACACAACCGCTTGACTTTTAAAAAAGATTTTTTATAAGTTTTTATGACTGGTTTTGACTTAATGGCCGTCAGCATCGACGATGGCGACGAGGAGAAAAAGTCTCACCTTTAATGAGAAGGTTGGTTAAAGAAAGCGACGCATTGCTTGGACGCTCATTTTTGATCAAGCAATTTCAAACTCCGATATGCGCACTGTTCACCTTCCACATAAGGATGTCGTAGGTCGGGCTACTATCTTCATGTTCTTCCCCGTCCCGCGAGTGCTGCTTTCTCCTGTGATTTGTACTGTATCCTGTCTCCACGAAAAACACGTTCTGAGTATCTTGAGCCACTTCCTATGACTCGAAAAGGCTTTTCTTTCTGGCTGAATTCTGAAAAGTGAAAATGTCATCGCCACACCGATCATTCTCGGGTCCTGTGAACTCGTCAAGTAAAAGCCGCGTCAACCGCACAGGTATATACTTGATGGGGTTTGAACTTTGAGGAGCGATGCTCCCTTTGGATTTGCCACATACGTCGTTGTTATATTGTGCTGATTCTAGGAGATTGACCTTTGAACACTGTTTGTCAAATTCTCGCCACGGCCTCAAAACGCCTTCGCTGTGGCAGTTTATGCCCGCAAACTCGAGCATCTTTTACTCACCTCGGCCGCGGAGCATGTCGAGTTCCAGCTGCGTCGAGCATCAAGACTTGAAAGATTCTTTCGGAACTTGATAGACCGGCACAGTCGTCATTCCATAACATTCATCTAAGCTCGCAAAGTTGTGCCCCAGTCTTTCACAGGGATAAACACCCTGGAAGTGCGGACAACGCCGATCTCACTGTCAAACTATAAGGTCTGCCTAGTACTTACGGAGTTGGGGTATCTTCAACCTCACTTTGAATATCTGACAGAAGACCTGTCAGAGAAGATCGCAAATCTAAAATGTTTTCATACCTTTGGGAGTAGGATGAACGATGGACGTGGGGCGTTCTCTCTCAATGATGAAATCTTTTAAGTCCGGGAAATGGTACAGAGGAGCATACATGTGAGACGGAGACAAAGAGACTTTGACAGGGTGATTGCGCAAACTAAGGTAAAGATACATTATGTATTCTTTCATCCTCGCGTGAAATATGCTTTTGCGCCATGCGTGGCTAGCTCTGCTTTGGCCTGCATTGATCGAAGTTGGTCAAAATGGAGACTACTCAAGAAGGTGCGGCGATAATACTGGCCTTTTCCATGGTGTGCCCCGCGGTGTTGTGGTGTTTGTAGATCTTCAAGACGGATAATCGTCAGAGAATCTGTCTTATCGGAGAAAGCGAACAGTTCAATCAGAATGAAACTTGCCTGTGCAAAGTAGAATGCGTTCCCGAGACCCTGAATCGTCCAACCAACGGTGGCTACCGTGCCAAGGACAGCGGCAACCCAATGATGGCCGATAAACATGCGGATAGTCTGAACCAGTCCAGCTGAGCCAGTGCTAAAGCGCGATACAGGTGACTATAAGCCTTCTGCCTCGGACTTAGGTCCATGAGCAAGGTCGAATGCATACCTAGGAACGCCTATGATCCTGGTGTGGCGAGAGTGAGAGCTAATAAAGAGAATAAGGAGGGTACGGTGCTTACATGTAGACACTGAAGAGAAGATGAAATCCCCCGAAGAAGAAGTAGAGGTCTAAGCAGAAGATTCAATCATAAGTGCGGATTCTAGTCGGCCAACTCACAGAAGTAGAGGGCTTGCTCCTGTAATCAATCCCAAGTCAGCAAGAGATCTAAGCTTCGCAGATATGTTTTGCTCGCCTTCATATAGCCATTATAGATGGGTCTGAGATTTGAAAGTAAGTAAGGCCAAGTGGAGAAAGAAGATTACGCGTACCGATACCAGAGAAGGAAAGATAAGATTCCTATGACGGGGATGTAGCTGCGTCGGATTAATCAGAGCTTAAACCAACGGTGAATGCTGATGAAGCAACGTACCCAATGCTGGCACCAAGATCACTCCCTCCATCCTTCTTGTCGGAGAAAAAGACGAAGAGACATGCGACCATGTTGATGATTAATGTGCCAAGTAAAACTAGCCATAGTTGATACAGCCGTGTGATGAGCGGCCGAGAGACTTCAGGTATTTCGTCTTGGATCGAGTGGTAGATGAGGGGATAGACTAGACAATGAAAGGAGGGATGTTGGTGTAATTCAATCGAGGACACGGATATGGCTCACAGAATGGCCAATTATTTCTGCCATGCTTTCGAATATGTTCAGCTTTTTGACTCAGTTCAGCCTCTCTCCTTTCAAGGTCAGCCTCTCTCCGCTGAATATCTTCAAGCCTCGTGGAATATGAGGCTTGTTGGTGCTGCGGAGGGTCGTCGAATGGATTCGCATCAAGTGAGTGAGATGAGGCAAAGGGATTCTCGTTATAATTGCCTAAGGGCAAAATCTAAGTTCACAGTCGCAAGCAAGTATGGGTTTCGAGTACGCACTCATGGTATCGTTGTAAGGAATGGCACTGGTCGTCACAAGCGGCACCTCGCTACATACACTACACTGGTTGTTGTGGGCAATGGCCGGAAATAGCCGATATTTGTGGCAGGTGACCGAAGCCAAACAAGAAAATTGGCTATGGGAGCTCGATCGAGCAGCGACCAGCTTCGAACTTCTATAGGGTGAAGATGCCTGACCCCTTCATGCACTGAGGGTTCTCTCGGAAGAGTTGACGCAAATGCAAGAGGCTGGGCGTGGCACCGGGAGAGAAGACAGGGGGTGATGGGGAGATTCATGGGGCAAACAATGCAGGCCGGGCGTGGCACGCCGGTCCGCAGAGCAAGGAGGCGATGTGACAGATGGCCGGCAAAACTAGTGGCGGAAAGTATGTCTATTGTTTATTAATAGCCCATCTGTCCGTTATTCGGCTTGACAGTTTGGGTATAAAGCCTCGAGATTTGCTAACGCGTGTTCAACAGGAATTTCATTAGTGGCTTTCATCTTCTCGCCTTCCGAATGTAAGTGCTCGTTTTCCTCGTGCTTTTATTTCATATCTCATCTTTACCATCAGCCCTCGTCCTTCTTTTTCCTTTAAATACAGACCCTCCACACTCCTTCTCCCCACCAGACTTTCGAGCAACGGTCTTTTCTCACTCGCTGCGCCCTAACCTCAGCCATGCTCTTGACTTCATTCTCTGTTCTCGCTCTCGCCGTCTCTTCTGTCTCTGGTCTCGTTATCCCTCGCGCCTCCAACGCGCCCTCTAACTGGTCGAGCTCCCTCGAGGTATGTTGACCAGAAATCTGTCAGAGAGAACAAGGCCTTATTGTTTTCTTTGTAGCCTTATGACAATTACCACACCCGTTACCTTGCTATCGGCTGTCAAAATCAGCACGGGAACATGGATTTCTTTGACCGCTGCTGCCATCCTCTTTCAGTGGGTTATTTTGTCTCTCGTTCTCCTTTGTTATGCTCAAGTAGTCCAAAAGTATGGCGCTCAACCCGACTCGTCCTGCACATCGTCCTCGGGGACCTCCGGGTCGGATGCTGGTAACGAGTTCGATGATGGTTGCGATGACTCTGACGTGTCTGAAGGCGACAACTCCACTCCGAGTCCCCCTCAGCCTTCTAATGCCCCTGAGACCGGAGAGAAAATTGCCAACGTTGACGCTTCCGTAACCGCTGGGACTGGTGCATCAAGCGCGGGCGGTTTTCAATCCGGAGGCTTGTAAGTGAAACTGCTAATTTTCTTTGGGACAAGCATATTGATACTGGCGGACAGCGCTACGTTCTTCTATCAGAATGGCAATGCTGGTGCTTGTGGACAGGTACACGGCGACTCTGATTTCATCGCCGCTATCGGTCAGTCGGCGTTTGCTGGAAGACTGCATCAATCTAACATTTTATGGATAGATGCCGACCGCTATGGCGACACCGGCCGTCACTCTTCCCTGTGCGGCAAGCGTGTCCAGATCATCAACACCAAGAATAACAAGGTAAACCAGGGCCTCTGTAGATGCCGAAATCCATACTCATACTTACACGTTTATTTTCAGTCCGTTACTGTCACCATTGCTGACGCATGCCCCACTTGTAAGAACAGCAATTCTATTGATCTCTCTGTTGGTGCTTTCACCAAGATCGCCACAGAAGAAGAAGGCGAGGTCCCTAGTGAGCCCTCTGCTCAAAATCCTTGACGACCAACGTACTAATAATTAATTTTGCAGTCAAATGGCAATTCGTCTAAACAACAAATTCATTTATCTTTCTCCTCGGTTTTGGCCAACACAGTTTAATTGGCTTTCCCCTACTTATCTCCTTTGGGCTGGTTTCCTGTGTGACTTGATGTCGATGGGCGGCATGAAAGCTAATTCATGGCGGTCATTGAGAGGCTATCGACGCCGGCTGGCGGTAGAACTCTCCTGGTGAGACCTTGACCTGCCTGATAGTTTTCTTGAGCAGTCTGTCCCTTCCCCTTCCCACTCCTTTCCCACCACTACCCTTAGTTATACTGTTGTTTCCTATGCAGTGGGTTATTTGATCTCTGCTGTTTTAGTATTGCTTTAGATAGTCCACTTCGTCCTCTCCGTTTAGTCATGCACGAAGTCGCTGGTCGATAGATAGGAATTTGGCATGAAATGATAATAGAGTGTTTAAAGATCCAAATCTGCAAGAGTGATGGACGTGGCGCGACCTGACGCGACTGAGAATTTGAGCTGGAACATCAACGTCACAAAGAACTCGCCATCAGGGTCATAAACTTTATGTAACTTTCACTTGTCCTTTCACCAACCTCGAATCCCCTGAACATTCATCCGTAGTTATCGAAACTCATTAGACGGACATGAATTCTGCATTACAGCACATCCTCGTCGTGGGTGGGAATGGATTCATCGGTGTGTGCCATGTCTTTGCAGAACTACCTGATTCTAACCTGTTCGCAGGCTCTGCCGTCTGCAAAGCTGCTACGGCGCGGGGAATCCAGGTTACTAGTGTCAGGTCAGCCTGCGAATCTCATTCGGAGAGTTTGTTTCTCTGACTTCTACCCGTCCTCAAATACTGTTCATTTCCTTGGGACTATCCCTTCCTTTCCTACCTTCTTCCTTCCAGTTCCTCCGGACGACCGTACCGCACGGCAAAGGGGCACACTCCAGCATGGATTAACAAGGTTGTTACGGAACTCTATCATTTCCTCTGACGCTACTTTGCCTCCTGTCTTGAACCTGCCTGAAGACCATAAGGATGTTCAGGTTCATCTACTTGTCGCTTCTTGGCTCCCCTTTCTTCGTTTTCCACTGTCATTCCGCTTTCAAGAAAGGTAGACGCTCATAATTCGCTCAGAGTCTGAACAGTGAATTCCGCTAGTACTTGAATAGCTCAAGACTTGTTTGCGCGTGTTTGACGTTTGTCTGTTACTTGGACTCGTGGTTTCGTCGCTGTTGCTTGATTTTTTGCGCCATCTGAGGCTTTGTTGCATTGAGGACGCCACTGCGATGCGCAGTGACTTGGCGTATCTGACATTGCACCTTTTTGCGCACGCCCATCTGGGTTAATGAACGCGTGAACGCAAACCACGCTCATGGAGTACGCGTGGCCTCCAAGGGAACAGTCAGCAACGCTCCGGGTAGATAGATCATCCTCTTCGCTTTCCTCCTCTTTTGATTATTCATCGTTCCGCACATTCCCCTTTTCCTTCATACCTTCCGGGAAAGGATTGAGTGCTAATCTCTTCACCCCGAGAGTTTTGCGCATATCTTTCCAGAAGTGTCGGGCGTGGTGCATACGCTAGGCACCCTTTTCGAAGATGCGGACGGAACGTATAAACGTGCTATCAAGTCCGGAGACGTTCCTGGGCTACTTAGCAGCTTCCTTGAAAACGTCGTCACCGGTGGAAGTGGAGGAAATCCTCTTGAGAAGCACCGGGCTTTCAGGGTGCAGACGAAGAGGGGTACCTATGAGGTTATGAATCGAGATTCTGGTGAGCCTCTCAATTCTTTTTTTCGTCCCACCGCGAAATTACTTTTTGCGTGTTTTTCCACCCTGTCCCTTTCTCCTTCCTTTTTTTCTTGAGGCTTGACGTACATTGACTTACGAGTTACTGACGATTTTAATCACCGCTCTCCTCCCTTTTCTCTCATTGAACTTTCCTCGGGGGTAATTGGCACCCTGCCATTTGTGATTCTCATCTGGACCATACACTCATGGGACTCATGACCTGGTCCCAACTGTGCTAATACAGCACTACGAGTCTGCGAGGCATTCATGGCTTCAACACCTTCCAGTGGTGCGGTTGAGAACGTACCGCGGCCCTTTGTGTACATTTCTGCAGAAGATGTCTTCCGTCCTGTGATCCCAGCACGGTATATTAAAACAAAACGAGAAGCTGAAAGGAGCATTGAAGAAATGATGGCAAACGCTCCCAACTACAGAGGCATATACATCCGTCCCAGTGCGTATTCCCTCGACTGCTGCGCACGTTTTGATTCGCATCCCGTTGTTTCGGAAACAACTTTGTTCTATCCCGAACTTTCCCTTGTGATTCTGTGGCTAACCACGTTTTTTGTCTGATGTATTGTTTTACATCACCTTAGCGTGCGCTTGTGGGACCAACGTGCTAATTCCGCTTTGACTCTGCTTCCTGCTCTGTGATTTTACAGGTCTAGTTTATCATGCACATCAACGGCCCCTTACGACACCTGCAGCAGTTCTGTTCAACCTTTCTGCAACATTTCATGCCAAAGTGCCCCCAACACTTCCAACGCCATCAGGCGTTCTCCGATCACTCGGTTCAATGTTCCCCCAAGGAGTGAGGGAGGAAAAACAAACACCACCTTCAAAAGCAACATGTACAACAGCGTCGGAGGCAACAAGAATAGAAAAATTGAGCCCAACCCTGTCAAAGTCAACACCAGGATCGCTCAGCGATTCAGGGGACCTCAGAGCACCTTCGCCATTTGAATCTGTGGCTAATGCATTGGAGATTCCACCTATTCATGTGGACCATGTTGCAGATGCCATCTTAGTGGCTTTGGATTCCCGAAGTAGCGTCCGAGGTGCGGTCGGAGTCAAACGAATGCGGGAATTGATTGGGTGGTCGGAGAGCGGAGCTAACAGTGGAAGTGGAGGTGTGGATGATGAAGAGGTGCGAGTGAGGACTGGATTGTGATATTATTGACTTGTGAGGTTGTGGCCTCGTTGTGGGTGTTTTACTCGGCTGGTGGGGTTGATGAAGGCCTGAAGTCCGATGATTCGAGCAAGAGTGAATGCAATTGTTAAAGTTTCGGAGTTCGTTGCTAGAGCTGGTTAGACGGTGCCTCTTTGTCTGTTGTCAGCGGCTCGGTCTGTCCTTGGCATTTGTGGCAACGAGCGTGTAGTGTGTAGCCGAGCAGCCATGCAATGTTGAGCAGAAGATTAGGTCTTTAACTTTGTGTGACAAAACCAACATCAATACCAATCCGAAATGACGCATGCGGGGGCGGAAACGATGTTTTCGTTCGCTTAGAGATCTTCAAGATTCGGGCACTAGTTAATGCCAATCGAGCATAGTTGACTGTCTGGGCACAGGGTATTGGATTTTATTCAAGCTTGCGACTCACAGAAACAGCGGTGGGAAAGAAGATGCATTTCCAGCGGCAGCGGCTGCCCGCGTGCGCGACCGGAACAGTGACTGGCTGCTCGTGAAAGCGGACTCTAGTAGGTGATATTGAAATGATGTTCCGGCTTCCTCAGATATCCTTGCAAACCTCCGCAACGGAGTCTGGGAGAGTATCAACTCAGGGTTGAGCCCCACTGGAAAAGACAGACGAACTTCGTACAGTTTAGTCAGCCTTGTCGGAGCCTCGGCAATTTATGTGGACTTTCACATTTAAACCCCCTCTTTTTTCCTAGTCCCCTTGCTGTCGTTCTAGCGTTCACGGATCGCCAAACACCGAACGAGTCCGAAAATCAGCTACTAGGCTAGAACCGGGTGGGTTTGGCGCCAGCTCCCTATTCATTCTTGTCTGCTTATCGCGAATGTCACCAGACTTTGGGGATATACATAAAAGTCGATTACTTTTCCTGTGGTTCGATCTCTCCCTCCTCTTTTCTCATCCCCCCTCCCTCTCATCCATCATCCGACCCCTTCCTAGACCTGCCTTTCAGCTTCACTAATATGCAAAATATGACAACTAATGCTCTACGCTCGGCTGCACGTCACTCGGCGGCGGCAAGCAGCTCCCGTATTAGCAATACGACTACCACCGCTGCACTAGTCACACGACGCCAGTTGACGACCTCATCAGCCACCCAGAAAGCCTTTTTCCTCGATACTCTCCGCAAGAACCACATACCACCCACATCGACTCATAGAATCAACGGGCCCATCGGAGCTCATGTCAGTGCTAGCCCCTCCGAGGAACTTGAGAGACCCACGAGGTTTCTTCGTATGATCATGTTCGGAAAGCCCGGTGCCGGAAAGGGTACACTGGCACAGCGTTTGATGAAGAAGTATGACCTAGTTTCGGTCTCCACGGGTGACCTTCTGCGTAAGCGCATTGCCGAGCGAACGGACATTGGACGGGAGGCGGAAGAGATTGTTGCGAGGGGTGGGCTGATACCTGACGAGATTGTATTGAAGGTTGTAACTAACGAACTTGACGGACTTTGGAATAAGGTGAGCAGCCAACATTCAATGGCTTTGAGACTTTGCGTTGACAAATCCCGACATCTAGAATTGGATTTTAGATGGTTTCCCTAGAACTCTTGGACAAGGCGAACTCTTAGACGCACACTTAAAGTGAGTTTGAAGCTTAGTTACCCACACCTTCGTATGCCTAACTGATTTTTTTCTGCACAGTAAGCATAATACTCCGCTAACTCTGGTTGTTAAAGTTGATGTTCCCGATGACGTGATTCTCCAGCGTATCTCCGACCGCTGGGTACACCCTGCATCGGGTCGCGTCTATAACATGTCTTACAATCGCCCGAAGGTGGACGGCGTTGACGACGTGACAGGGGAACCTCTCGCGAAGCGCCCTGATGATAATCCTGTATGCACTCTTCCGCATTTTAGTAATAAATGCTTGACAGTATAACCCGATAGGAAACATTTGCCCGTCGCTTGGAAGCCTTCTACCAAGCTACGTCTCCTTTGCTCAACTACTATAGTACACAAGCCGCCAACGGACAACCTTTCCGCACGACCTTACAGCATCCTCACCAAGTGTCCTTCCACCGTCCCCACAAGCTCAAGCTGGCCACGCTCTCTGGAGCGACATCCGACGAGAACTGGCCTCATCTAGATGAGCTAGTCCAACGGTTCCCCGCGTTGAAGGAACGAGCAGAGGTTCTCCGAATGAGGCATAGTCTCAGCGATGCCATCGTTGCCAGTGGGCTAGCAGCCGCAAATGCCTACCGCCCCACCCAGAACCAAGTGATTTAGTAGACTGCCTGCAAACTCTTGTTTTTGTCTTTGATGACGCTTTTGCTTTCTCTTCCTCTTGCGTTCCTCCATTCCCAAAGATAGAATGATTTCTGTGCCAACCTTGATTTCATTTTCCCTTGTTTGTATTTTTTCCTTCATTGGTTTTGCCGCAATATGTACTCTTATACCTGTACACCACCTGTCTTTACTGTGAATCAAGTTGATTTTTAGTTTGACTCTATCGTAGTGCATACCTGGACAGGGTGATGTCAGCTTAGATCCCATCGCGGTGAGGCTACAGGCGTACATTTTCACGAGGTAAAGCCCGGGGGGTAAACCCTCTTGGACTTTTTCGTGCACGAGAGTGAGTCCGGCCGCATCGAACAACACCTTCCAAGCCTTGTCCGATCTACAGAAGGGTGAGGTCACGCTCATCGCCGAGTCATGGAATACATCTACCTTGTTAGGCTGGAATCCTCCTCATCAAACGTAATAGTGGCCTCTCCCTCGACGTCTGAGCAACAATTTTCCTTCACTACGATAACGCTGTTCTTCTTGTCGCTGTCCCTTAGTGCGACCTTACATCGTTTGAAAAACTCCACTAGATCTTCATTGGACAAGTGACCCAAGCACCATTGACACCAGATCACATCAAAACCCATCCCGATGTCATCTTGCGGCCGTGGCGGTTCATATCCTATCCGATCCAAAAATTGCACACGATGTGGATTGAGAGGATCAAATTCTTGTAATGTTCCTTGTAAAAACGTCACACTCTTCGTCTGGTCCGCGATACCTCTCCATCGCAGGTGCTCTGGCGTTGATGGATCGAAACTTGCGCGTCCGCGAGCCAACGCCTCTTGAACAAAGGATGCCACGGGCTCAAGAAGTACAACGTCATCTACGAGATGAAGAAGTGTATCGCAAGTCACACGGCCGATGCCTGCACCAACGTCGAGTGCGCGAATACGTCTCGTGCGGACTTTGATGTCGGGATTGAGGTGGGACCTTGGGCTGGTGGGCTTGAACGCGGATAGTACAGTGGATAGCTCTGGGTAGAGATGAAGGAGAAAAAGGCGCGATCCGAGACTTTCTACACGCGGAAGTGACTAGAATATCGCTGAATCGTCAATGGAGATTCTCTGAGAGAGAAATGTTTGCTGCATATTTACCCCAGTGCCGAATCCACCTATAATCCAAGGATTGATGGGGTGAGGATTGCAAAAGTTTTGGCCAGATAACGCGTACCGAGGACACCGTCATAGGTCGCTGGTTGTGTTGTCCAATATTGAATGCCATCTTCGACTACCGGGGTGTCATTTTGGGGAGCAGTGTCATTCATGGGGCCCTCGATTAGATTGGTTTGGTAGAAAAGATTCAAATAATCACGTGTACAAATCCCATTAGATCGACCGCGTCGGCACAAATAGATCAAAATAACGCGTGCTTTAATGGCCTCTATCGACGATATCTGGGACGCGCCAGTTGCCCCGAATTCACCCAAAACACCTCGACATCTTGATATAGATGATGGTGACGATGAAGCGCAAGTCCAACGTCCAGCTAAGCGGCAGAAGCAGGCTCTGTTCTTATCGGACTCAGAGGATGAGGGTGAAGATGAAGGGAGGGTGAAGCGTGGTATAATCAAAGCCCCTCCACCTGCGGCTAATCCTGGCATGGATGAAGACGTCGAAGCGTTGTTTGCGGATGCTGAAAATGATGCGGCGCTGAGCTTCAAGAGGATTGGGGATCTTGATGTGGCTGCCATGGAGCGAGAGGCAGAAGAAAGGCATCGAAGAGCTCTACCCCTAACACCCCATCCAGTCATGCCTTCTAGTTCTCCAGCTCGTGATGGTGGGACTGCCGGGAATGGTGCTGGTGGCTCGAAAAATGATAAGGAGAAGGGCAAAGACACGAAGAAACGGCCAAGGCCTGTGCCCCTGAACGAGAATCTTCTCCTCGGTCCCACTGGCTTTCCAGACTTGATTTCTCAGATTAAAGATTTCAAAGTGAGAGGAAAGGGTCGTGAGGTGTGTCTTGAACCGTAAAGAGCCTAGTACAACTGATTCGATGTAGTTGAAGCTGGAAGATCTAACTCGTGTCATGCGGGTGTATAACTTCTGGACCCATAAACTCCACCCGAAGTTGAAATTCCGCGATACCGTTCTGCGGATAGAGAAGCTGTGTCACACGAAACGAATGCAGGTAACTGTTGATCTGCTTAGATATCAGTCGTATTGACTTGACAAGTCTAACAATGACAGGTTGCCTTGTCTGTCTGGAAAGATGAGGCTCACGGCAAACCACACGAGCTAGACGCAGACTTGTCATTGGACTCTGACGACGATAATGCAGGTCGAAACACCACTACCTTAAATGGAGGTACTCGAACCTCTGGAAACGCAACCTCCGAGGCACCCTCAACCCCTCATTCAGTACCCTCAGGTCAAGATACAGACCGGGACCGCTTCTCCCTCCCACCTTCTTCCCGTGCTTCTTCACAACCGCCAACAAGCGACTTCCCGGACGAAGATGACGTTTTTGGACCTTCCACTTCATCTAACTCCAGGCCCAACGGCTCATCAGCTACGTCAACATCAGCTGCCGCAAAGAAGAGGATAGTAGTTGACGATAACGACGAAGAGGAGAGCTTCTGGAAAGAGTTGGAAGCTGCTCAAGCGTTACAGCCGACACAGGTAAAACAACAATCAGAACCTACGCAGTCCGCAGAAGATCTCGATGATGCAGAGATGTGGGCTGCTTTGGAAGAGGCAACGAATCGCTCTATTGGGCGTTCTGTTCAAGCTGGATCAGGGAAAGGGTCTACCGCACCCGAGAAACCGGACGAGATGGATATCGACGATGATGACATGTGGGATATCATCAGGGAGAATGAGAAGGCGCCACCAGCTTCTCGACTGCCGGCTACAGATCCTACTGCTGTAGCAACGGAATCGACGCTAAGCTCTCATAAGCGTCCTTCTGGTGACCAGATTCTTGCAGAGTCAGAGATGGATTGGGACGAGATGTATGCGACTTAGTAGCTGGCACTTCGAGGTTTACTATGACGCAATCGTTCGACCTTCTGGGCTAATATATTTATATGCTGGTTGAAGCTTGTGGCCTTGAGGCGCCTGGGCCGTGACAATTGTATTGATATAATGGCTCCCGTCAAGAAATTGCACTCTGTATTCTGTACCCAAGGAATTTTACGACAGCGCCTTCTGATAATCGGGCGGTTACGCCTTGCATGAGTTGATTTGGTGTTCCCAGCGAGTTCGCAATTGTAACAAAATACTTGCATGTTTGAGGACAACAGACATCACTTCTCGCAGCACTGGGTCGGTTTTTGCATCACCCTTTCGAATGAGAGACTCTCCAGACACACCAAAGAAGCTCCGGGCCATTGCACAAAACTGTCAGAGTGCGGCTGCTCAGAGTTTCAAATTGGTGCCCAGGGGTTCAATGACTTGACAGTGAATCATGTTATATCAATATAAGATCAGCCGAGCCCTCAGTACAGGCCAACCAACCAAAAACAAGGGCAGAGAGAATACATCAGCATGCTATATATATCGGGCGCTTAACTTCCAAGCGCTTAAGTATCATTCGCGTCATTTGGTGCCCATAGTACACAGCGACCACTTGCATTGCCGCTGGCTGCGCGTTCAACAATGTTGGGGTGAGAGCAAGTCACAGCTTGAACTGCTGTAATACTGTGGGAAAAAAGCTTGAATGTCAACAGTCGTGTATTGATTGTTTTGCACTCTTACCGTGACGGATCACTCAAGCGTGCCAAAAGGTCTCCTTTTCCAGAAAAGATATCCAAGGAATGTTTCATGTTTCCAATCTACGTTGAGACATTGTGAGTTGACTGTGGGGAATCACACAGGTAGGCACTCACTGTGAAATGGGGGTATGCATCTGGATTGGGACTCCATTGTGCTCGCAAAATCGTCACCCAACGCCCCTAAGACCTCCACAGTTAGATAGGTCCTGTCGTCCACAGCCAAGGTTGCTCACCGTCTGACAATCATGGCGGATGCGGCTGAAAGGCTTGAAACTCTTGAAGGGTCCAGAGCTATCTAAGGCCGTGCCGTCTAAGTTCCATACTAATGATCATTTCGTAAGATTGCGGTGAGGCCTAAAAGCAGCAGCACTCACGTCGCAAGGTGTCATCGTAACTTGTGCTGACGATTTGTCTTCCTCGAGGATCCCAGTACGCTGAGCTACACGATTTGTCATGAGGAAATTCTCCGCGAAGTAAACCTGTGCCTTTCTTGGAGCTTGCATATTCGGTCACCACTTCATATTCGTATCCATCCTCCTGTCCTTCTGGGGGCTGATTCTTTCTAGGAGACGAAGTTGACCACTTTGACGGAGTCGAATCAGATAGCTGACCAGGTAAAGTATCTAATTTTCGGACGTCCCAAATCCTAAGAAGAGTGGGGTGAGTAGAAAGAATCACAAGTAGCGAAGGCGTATTACTTGAGTGTACGGTTATTGCTAGCTGTCAGGATGAAATTGGGGCGGGTGGGGTTTATGCTGATGCACCCAATCTTATTGTCAGAGAGTCCGAACCGACGGGCCCTAGATTTTCCTTCTCTAAGGTCGAGGTGCGTTGCGCCACCAACGCCATCCGAGATCCACATCTCCTGGCCCGAAGGCGTCAAGTCAACATGGGTAATGAGAATACCATCCTCGCTGGCGTAGACTTCCTGAGCAATCTCCGTTGTGAAATCTAAACTGCGTATTGTGCAGTCGTAAGAAGTTGTGTAGACCTGAAGAGTCACTGAGTGCAAGAAAAACGATAACTTGAAGTGACCATACGTTGTGACCATTTACTGGGTTGAACTTGATGCTCGATATTGACGACTTTGAGGTCGCAGGCCAATGAGGCTGTAGACGCCAATATTTTCCGCCTTCTCGGTTATCCATTTCAACGTCACCGTCTTCGTCTGCCACTTCATCTGGAGTTGCTCTGGCGTCCCATATGCCGAGTTCACCATGCTTATCTGACGGAAATACCTTGAGTGGGACATCTCCCTCTTAGAATAAAAACATACCACCAAAGAAAACAAGATCCTTTGAGACGTCAGGGTGGTATGCAGCGCTGTAAATACGGTTCTGGTTGACTTTCGCTCGAGCGACAACCTTTAGAGACCCCAGCCTCTTCCGCAGATCCTCGACTTCACGCTCTTCTCGTTTGTCCCGGTCACTCTCGTAGACAAAGGCATCGAAATCACCAACACGCCGAGGGTGAGGTTTGCTCACAACGACTTGAAACATGGTATTCAATGTCGAGATATCCTCCGGGTCCTGCTCTATGAGCTTATGAAGTACGAGATCCTCGTGCCGTGGTTTCTTGGCTGTTCGTCCTTGCTCTTCCGCTTCTAATCGTTCCTCCTCCTGCTTAATCCGCAATGTCTCTTCTTCTGCCTGTCAGAAGATTAAGCCGTGATTTAAAAGGAATGAATGATCCGTACCTCCCGCTTCTTTCTCTGCTCGGGGGTTTCGTTGGGATCTACCACAGCTTTCCTGAGTCTTGCAGACTGTCGTCTAGGAGCTTCTTCCTCTGGTTCTTTGCGTTTCCGTTTTACCGGTTGGACGGGCTTTGCAGTAGGCTTGACTTTCTTAACAAGTCCAAGCAGAGCAGAGCCTTGGCTGACTTCAAGTCCCTCCATGAGGGCACGGTTACGCGCTATGTTTGCTTCACGCTCGAGCTCACTGCACGACTTGAGTAAACTCTTGGTGGAAGTAAGAAAATTTGGAGAAAAAACTTACTATTGAGATAGTTTTGGCATAGGGAGATACGGTAAATAACCAAGAAGTGATGCTAGATTGTGCTGTCGTTGCTTGTGTTCTGACTTTCTCTGGACTCGGAGGGCAATGACATTAGCATTGCCGGCACGTGCTGTGACGCTTCGTGCACCAACGACGTCATACGCTGATACAGCAGATTTCCGTCTTATTCCTGTGCCAGAGAAGCCCGGACAGAAAAAATGGCATGAACTGCGACTAAGGCGACTAAGGCAACCTGATTGCGATGTCTCCAGCCCCTTTTGTGACATAGGACCTCAGCCTCTACCCCGGTCGGTTTTCCCTCATCAATCACTTCCACAACTGAGGAGTCACCACCTTACAGATACCAGTGGCTTTGAACCGCACCCCAGCTTGTGAGTTGTCAAGAGATTTTCCTCAACCTAATCATTGTTCTTCCAGTATCATATTTGATCCCCCTTCTTCGCGACAGCGTGCTTGAAGGCGTGCGATGCCTGATCCGAACAGCCTGGAAGAATGAAGACATCTAGGTTATTTTTAAACGTCCACAGCTTCCCATCCTGGGAGAACTCTGGTACAAAGGTGCAAGAGGTCTGCAAAATCCACTTTCTGTCTGCAGAGCAACCTGACGTTTTCGTTCACAGAGATGCCCATTGTACTTCCCATCCTCGACAGAACCGCCGCTCAGGAGAGGATTCATTTACTCAATGATTCAATCGAAGAGCTCGACATGGAAATCAACTCATACTCGCAAGTCACATCGGCTTTGCAAAGGAGGAGAGATGCTATTCTGGATTCAAAAACCTCCTTCCCATCCTCCCGCCGCCGCAGGTTCCTTTGCATGACCAGGCCTTCTTGCTTCGGCTGGATCAAGCCCAAGGTAAGTAGCAATTTTTATCTTGTCGAACAGGATCTTCGAAGCGCGGAGAAAAAACTGGGCAGGCTACAGCAGGAGCGGAGAGAGCTCGAGAGTATCGTTCGCTTACATGAAGCCGTATTTGCCCCCGTGGCAAAACTCCCTCAAGAAATTCTTGAGCAGGTTTTCCTGTATTCCCCTCCTTCCGACTTCCCGGCCCCCAATACGTGCCAAGCTCCCATTAGCTTGACTATGGTATGTCACAGATGGCGAGCATTAGCACTGGCTATGCCTGCTCTGTGGACATCCATGTCGACTACTAGTGATTGGCTACTTCGGGCCTTCTCACCAGTCCCGGTCAGTCCACATAGCCCCCATCTCGACAAAATCCTCTCAAACCGATCCTTATCTATGGGAAGGTCAAATCAGCCACTCCTATGGATATATCGAGCCAGGAGCTTGCCATTTCACATGGAAATCGTCATACCTCGAAATGATGTCTGGTTTGGTCCAAATGACCCGTACAGAACATGGGTTCTCCAGACGTCAAGCGAATGGTCCTACCTACGCATCCACGCTAGCGCCGCTAGTATGACCACTCTTCTGACCAGACCGTTGCCCAAAATGAAAACACTCGAACTAGTGGGGACGTTCCACGACCACTGCTATGCAACTACAATTGCTTTGCCGACTTTGACCTCCGACCCAGTCGATTTTGCTCCAGATGGGACTCTCTTACCACGTTGGAAGCATCATCGACATGGATTTTGGTATTTCAACTTTTTAACATTCTTGACCGCGTCCCAGCCCTTCAAGTATGTCGAGCGAAGATCCTAACTATTGGCTCTGGTCCATTGTGGATCAGACCTCGAGCCGTTTATTCCAAACTCAAGACCCTCGAGATCAAATTCAGATGTGGGCATGCTTTCAAATGCGCCATGGACCATTTCGTCCTTCCCTCTCTTACGAGCTTGTTCTGCTCGAACTTGGATGTAGCTACCCGAGGCATGTGGCCCGAAACTGATATCTGTGACTTTGCCAATCGGTCACCCTGTCCCTTACAGGCCTTCCATGGGTGGAGGTTGTGGGCAGACAGGGATAAAGCCGACGCGGTCGTCAAAGCTATGCTGCTGACATTCCCAACACTCAGAGATGTTAATTTCGATGTATGATAGTGTATCGTTGTGATTATGTGAATCCAATCGTTCCTATTCTGTATCTGTTTTACAATATAAATATCCCAAGTAAAAACCATCTATATAATACAGGTACTATAATCGACTATGAGCACAGAATATTCCGCCAGGAATTACCCCCAGCGTCGCTTAAAACGCGTTCAACCTCACCCTGCTCAATGTTCAGCAACACACGCCGCTCGTCTTCCGGTTTTCGCGCTACTACAGCACCCTCTTCTATTACAATAGCTCTGGAGGCTGACAAGGAATCTCGAACCAGAAGCAGCTCGTTTGTTGTCGGCTTCGTCCTCGGGTCTGAGTCGGAGGGTATCACACTCATGTATATCAGGTGTTGATGTCGAATCTGACCAAGACCGGTCAGAATTTGTGCAGAAGACAAGAGGTTTTTTCCTACCTCGCCCCACTTGATTTCTTCAACGCCTTCACGCTTCATGCATTTCACTAGTGAAGCGAGCATAAGGCGTTCATGGAAGCTGCAATCCTGCAGATAGGCCGCTATAGGATTGTGCTGCATAGCACGGAAAACTTCTTGGACATCTTTGATCGTTGCTGTTCTCTTATCAGGCCGAGCGAGCTCAACTGTCCGTCTAAGCGAAGAACGTCGTCAACACCATAACCCCCCTTAGTCGAAGAAAAGCCTTTACCTGCAAATATCGAGGACTCTTCGTGCATCGCCACTGATACCACTAACTTTCATGGAGGCCATGGTAATTGCCCTCTCCTCGATCACATCTTTGCCCTCCCTGCCTAGACTTTCTTTCGCGGATGTCAATCTTGCACGGACAATGGTTTCCAGCTGTGTTCGGGTATATGGCTGGAAATTTATTCGTATCATACCTTCCCTTCTATGTTAGCCTTGAGCTGTCAGATAAATATGAGCCCAAGCGTACCTAGTCGGCTCCTCACTCGCCCAGTCATTACTCTCTCCGGAAGATCCATTGTATTGGCCACAGCAATGACCACGAGTTTGCTTCTAGCAAGCGTCGGCCAGTTAAAGAAATTATAGACCACGTCTTGTTTGTTCGTTACAAGTTGGTCTAGTTCGTCCATCAGCACAATACTAAAAATGCGTATCACGTTGAGTAACCCACAACGTGAAGTTAGAGGAGAGGAACATACCATGCATGACCTCCAGGACCTCGACCAGCACCACTACTGAAATAGCGAGTAAGAGCCTTCAAGCTTTCTCTTGAGGACATGTTCAGGTGTCCTTCTTTGGAGACGTCGTGGCCTGACACGGCCTCCCAAAGCAGACTATATGCGGCCGTGGGCTCTGGTAATCGCAGACCATTGATTTCCACGAAAGTGAAAGGGTTCGTTTCCTACAGAGATATCAGTGTTCGAACTTAGCGGCCCCAAAGCACTTTATCTTACATTATCTTCCGCCATTCTTTTAAGTTCTGTAACAACTGAATGCACAGTTGCGGTTTTCCCTGTGCCAGGAACTCCGGAAATATCTAGAATAACCCGATCGTCAGCCCTCTGCCGCAGAATCTGGCGAAAGAAGATATATGTACTTACAAACACAACCACCGCTCCCCTCTTCTAGCAAATCCCCAACGCATCCCAACACATTCTCAAACTCTGCGTCCCTACATGGTAATGAGTCTGGCCTGTTGCCGACGTGCAACATATGCATCGCGCGTATCCAGGGGTCCTTCTGTCCTAGGTTCAGCTTGAGCTTACTCCAATCGGTCGAAGGGAAAGCCCGTGGTCGAATAGTGAACTTCTGTTTCTTCTTGGAAGGAGAGGACTGAACTCCTAATTGTTTTTTCCTTCGAGCGACAGCAGCCTTTTTCGAATGGGGGGTTGGTTGTGCAAGGGGTTTTGTGACCCTTGAACGCTTACGAGGAGTGGTATTGGCCGATTTGCGAGGGGAGGAAGCACCCGCAAGGTCTCGACGAACATGTTTCTTGCTAGGAGTCCGCAGTTCCTTAGTTATGTCTTCATCTATAAGCCCTCCTTCACCCTCTTCCTCAGAAGCCGTATTGATTATCTCCTCGTCCTCGTCCTCACCACCTTCAGAAGCCTCATACTCGTCCTTCGAATCAACATCACTTTCGTCCTCTTCCAATTTTCTCTTCTTTCCTGTCCCAACCCCTCTCTTTCGCTCTTGTATTGCAACATTCCAAGTAATACCATTACCCCATGTATTGGCCACTGCAGAGTTTTCTTCAGCAGTTGAAGTAGGACGAGCGCGAGTAAGAGCAAGGACGGAGTTCCGATGCGCGTCCCAGTGAAAGTCATAGAATAATCCACGATAAGAATCAACAGCCAGGTTGCAAGTGAATCGTTCGTCTGCATCTTCTACATCCTCTGTGACTTCTTCGTCCTCTCCTTCGCTTTCGTCGTCAGAACAATGTGCAGGATTCTTTTGTTTGCCTTTCCCTTTCTGCTTGAGAGATATTTCAGATCTCCGGAGGGCTCCTTTCCCGGTAACAGTACAGTGTGAAACGACGACTTCGGGGAGGATAATCTCGTTTGATTCTAGGGTATAATAAATCTCCTTCTATGGGGCCACACCTATGAGTATTCCACAATAGGTGTAAAGAAATGTCACTCACCTCTGCGTGCTCTCGTTTTGCTCTTATTGATGCCATCTCCGTGGGGCGCAAAAACCAATGCACTCTAATTCTCATCCTCCTCGAATCCACTTCCTCACTAGCATCACCTTTCTCTCTGCACTCCCACATGGCAACAATAACAGCTACGCTGGGCGGTCTTCTCACCCGGTAAAGCACATCTGTCTCAACAAGAATGGTATCCCCAACCCGATACACCTCTCTCTTCTCCTCGACTTTCCCTCCCCCAGCACGTTTCTTGGCAGTTCCACCACGATAGATTTTAGACTTCTGCGTCTTCATTTTCAGTCCATCGTAGAATCTTGTTTCAAGACTTGAAACATCATCAGAGGGGAATTCATCACGTTCACCTTGGAGAAGGTCGAGTTCTGGATTCACGAGTCGTGTGCAAATGGGTTCTGCGTTCCAGAGGCAGTCTAATTGAGTTGTAGGTTTTCCGGATGGTGTGGCAAGAGGTTGAAAGCGTTTGGAGCGGCGCGTCGGGGTAGCGGGGACAGTGTCTTTGGCCATGACGATGATAGGCTAAAGGGAAACAGTGAATTCTGGCCTCTATGTACGGTAGCTCGGCTGTTGACACGACTGGAAGCTGAAAGACGCGTGACGTCACTTCTGCGTGACTAGACTACATATCGGCCCCGCTCAAGCGTTCAAGTCATCAATTCATCATCAAGAGATAAGAGCTACGACTACATCCAATATCATAAAAGCTTAATAAAACAATAGGCCCTGAGAGCTAATACAGTGATGAGACGACAAGTAAAAAGGTAAACAGGTATTATGGAGTCGCGTGACGTCACTTCTGCGTGACTAGACTACATATCGACCCCGCTCAAGCGCTCAAGTCATCAATTCATCATCAAGAGATAAGAGCTACGACTACATCCAATATCATAAAAGCTTAATAAAACAATAGGCCCTGAGAGCTAATACAGTGATGAGACGACAAGTAAAAAGGTAAACAGGTATTATGGAGAAAACGTTTTTAGCACATCAAACACAACAGTCCACGGAAAGCATTCTCGAAAACGATGATTCTGATGGTGGTGGTATGTAGTGGTAACCTTCAAGGAGGCGTGGATATATGGTGGTGGTATATGGTGACGGTGGTAGATCAAGTTCCGGTCTTCAGGGATGGAAGAGAGAACCTTATGAAGTAGGAGTTGGAAGAACAAGACGGATCTGGGCGGCCTACGTTGTCAATGGTTATGTGATCTCCATAATCGATAGCTCCAGAATTCGGAACAGGCTAGGGTCCTTCATATCTTCCGACCATCCAATGACCTCTCTCCAATTATATACATTGGCCTCCTTCTCTCCCGCTGTGGCGAAGTTACCTATGTCATCATCATTCAGTCCCCGCCATATCAAGAACAAGCGAGTAAAGACACAAGGATCTGCCGCCACGGTGATGTCAATCGCTGCTGCTATCTTGGCCGGACTCAGGAAGCGATACGCGATATTCTTGTGTAGAGACCAGGCCGCAATATTGTTACTAAACATATGGTCAATACAATGAAACCAGATAGAGGAGAAGACACACTTAATAAAGTTCGTGCGAGCGTGGATAGACAGTCCAAGCTGATCCAGAACGTTTTTGAGATGCAACAAGAAATCTCTAAATGGCATCGCAAATCCGTTCCGAGGGGCAATAAAAGAATTCGGGTCAATCATGGATGCATCTGGACTAGACCTTACATGAATACTCGACTCGGAGGAGTGGCTGATAAACACTTACATCGCCTCATAATAGAGGGCCGTCGTAACAGTTTCGCTGTCAAAATGCTCGAGTGCGCCGCCTGGGTGGCTACGACAAAAGAATTTGACTTTATTAGGATCACCATCCATAGGTTCTGCCGGTGGCCATGTCATGCTCAGTCTCCAGAATGAAGAAGTCTGTAACATAAGGTCGCAGTACTGAGCACTCGGGCAAATCACGCTCAGTTGACACCTCGCAACTGGAGGCCTGGAAGCGATAGCCAGCTTGCCGATTGTCCGAGAGTCGAACATCACCTCCGTCGTGAATTCCGGGCCTTGTGGGAGACGAGTTCCTTGAAAGTCAAGCTTGTGGTTATCGCCCTGGTGGACTATATTCAACTTCCCCCAAAACTGTCCATCTACGACAGTGCCGTCATCCATTCTTGCCATGTCGAGCTCGTCAGAAACGACTGAAACTTCGAGCGCCACGTTTTGACCAGGAGTGAGTTCCAAGCTGAATGTTGCCGGCATATCGAGCACTGGCTGTGGGCTTTATATCTCGTGAGATCCAAGAACTTGCCCAAAAGGTTGAACTTACGGGGGTGGACTGAAATGGAAAGAGGGGATTAGCGACGGGGCCAAGGGTTCGATGTTATGCAGGTGACTCACGGAGGTTCATCAGGAGGTGGAGGGGCATCAGTGACGATCTCCACTCGCAAGCCCTGTACCCCCATAATCGCAATTTGATACGAGTCTTCTCCAGTCAGCTGTAAGCGATATCAGCGTTGTTAATCCGGGCGCCTAGATGGGCAGGCGTACGTAGATGTACAACCCAGCAACTAATCGCTATGGGATACATTATGTCAAGCTCCGGAGGACGTATATGTGCGACGTACTGCGGCATGAAGAGAAGCATATTCAACGGGAACGCGCAGGTGGAAAGGAACATCGGGCGGGGGTTTTGTCCAATTTCGAGCCATATCCTCCAGTTCCTAGACGGTGATGAGCACAGGGTAGAGCAAGAAGCAGCAAGACGGACGGCGAAGGTGCTCGGAAGCTGTAGAGAGGAGGAATACAATGTGAGCCCGAATCAAACAATTATACAAAGACCAGGCGCCCACAAGATGCAAAGTTTCCTGCTCACCACAGACGAGGGTGAGCAGGCGTTGGCGGGTCATAGCCATGGTGGTAGCTTGTTGGCGCAAGTCACCCTCCTTGTTCTTGGGTTTGAGCTTCCCCCAAAAAGAGTTGGTGGCCGGGAGACTGGCGCTGGTTGTACTATTGAAGAACAGCAGGTTGGAGGATGAGGATGGAGCGTCGAAGAAAAGGAAGGAAGCGCGTACGCGGGCGAATGGAGCATGATCAAAGTGGAAAGAGATTATTTTATGCTGATTCAGGTGCCAATAATCATTTCCTGGATATGGAGACCAAGTGTAAATATCGCCGTAAAGCCACGATGAAAACACGAGGCAGATGGATGAATTTATCTATCACAGACAATCAGTGACAAGGCGAGTCAGCCATGAGCTTGATGAGCAGACCCTAGTGTACCCAAGGAGAGTCGAGAAGAGAATAGAGTAGAACGCGACGAAGAAAAAGCTGTGGACGAAGACTAGGGGAATGAGCACTGCTCTTTATCTATGCGGGTCACGTGCGTTCTTGTCTTTTACTTCCCACCGGCTCGGAAGAGGAAGTGTGACAGACCATGCTCCGCCTCGCCCACATCCACTTCCAGACTCTCCGCCCTCTCGTCGCCCACCGTGGCCAGGTTTGCCGCAGTCTCGTGTCGCCGGTCCTCTTGACGCGCACTTGGGAAAATGAGAGTATTGGGTCTCTCAGAAAAGAGGCTAAAAACCGCGGTCTTTCCCCGTATGTCGTCAATTTCAAAATTTAAACATTCTCTGATTCTTTTCACTAGCAAGGGTACTAAAGCCAATTTAATTCTACGCATCACAGAGCACGATGCCCAAAGTTCTCGTCGCCCACCGTGGCCAGGTTTGCCGCAGTCTCGTGTCGCCGGTCCTCTTGACGCGCACTTGGGAAAATGAGAGTATTGGGTCTCTCAGAAAAGAGGCTAAAAACCGCGGTCTTTCCCCGTATGTCGTCAATTTCAAAATTTAAACATTCTCTGATTCTTTTCACTAGCAAGGGTACTAAAGCCAATCTAATTCTACGCATCACAGAGCACGATGCCCAAAATTCTCCTTGCTCCCCCCCTGCGCCATCACCAGCTAACACTCGCTCGACATCATCCTCCGCAACTGCTCCGGCGACCACTTCGCATACCGTAGCGCCCGGTCCAGGCGTTCCGGCTTCAGCAGCCACCACTGCGGCTCCACCAAAACATGAGCTACTGAACGTTGTCATCCCGGACCTTTCTCAGCCTGAGCCCCAGCCTCCGACCGACGTAGTCAGTCAACCTGAGTCCTCCCTGGTGCCAACAGAACGTCTGATTGCTCCCCTTTAGCCTTACGTCCCGGACTTCCGGGATTCAACTGCGTTTGAGAAGCAAACACCACCCGTTGATTCTTCCGAAGAGCTGCCCAAGGTCATCGTCGTCGGTGGTTTGAGTACATATCACGGTGACGGTCCAACGCACAATCTCGAAACTGTCAACGAGAGTGAAACTGTCCTTGTCACTACACCTGGGTCCACCGAACAGCTTCATCCCAAAAAGCCTCCTTTTGAGACTGGCATCCTGGAGGATATCACCCAAGACCTTGGTCTTCCCCCACCTAAGGAGCTTAAGCAGTCCTTCTGGAGGTTTTTCTCGTAGAACATCAGAGCATAGAGAGACGTTCATAGCATGTACTATCCCCGCTCTAATTTCATATAGCCACATACATAATGTCTTGCATTCTATGTTTCTCTTGCCGTTAAGAACGCCTTGTGGCTGATTTCAGCCCAATTATCCTACGATTTGAACTACATAAGTTATGACCAAAATTGCATTCAGAACTCGGCGACGGAATCTAAATTTACTCACGCCTGGCTATGACCCTACCACGTCCAGTTGCAACAACCATGCTCCAGGCGCATCGTCGCTTCCTTCACGCCTCTGCGAGTCGGAAGCACCTTGTCGCACCACCAGATCCAATTTCTCACATGCGACCCATTATCTACGAAGACGCACCGACAGACCCTTCAAAACCTTCACCACCGACACTCCTCCGACATCCCTATTCTCTTTCCGAGTTTTCCGACACAAAGGGAAATGACCAAGCCTCCGATCTTGAACTCCAGTTTAGATTGCTGAGACAGCAGCTGGACACATTTCATCATAATTTCTGGTTGGATGCAAGTGTATTCTCTCTTCTTCAGAAAATCAATGTCCTGATTGAAGGTGCCCGTTGCAGAGTAATTCGAGGTTCGAAGCAGCTAAAGACGCTATCCTTTCATCGCTGCCAGAGTCTGCAATGACTCTTGATAAAGAGAACGTATTGTCGGAATTCCATAAGCAATGGGTTATGCAAGAAAAAGCTCGTACAGACGCTTATACGACCGAATGGCGACGGCGTAATTGGCAACTTATTCTTCTCGAGACTCGCGTTCGATATCAGAAGTTCACTTCGCGTATTGGTAGATTCTTTTCGTCTTCGGGTTCACGTTAACACGACGTCAGTTTACTGGCTTGTAAGTGACAGCGGATTGAGATTACCGTCTGGTCCAGATGTCCGACTGATCTGGCCCCTCTTCTTTCATCGAAACCAATCGACCTATAGCTTTCGGGCAAGCAGTTTAGTGGAGGCTCGAATGCAGAAAAGTTGATCTCAGAATGGGTGGAAGGACATTGGCTGAGGACAGCTTCAAACGGAAATTTCTCAGAGTTAAAGCAGGAGCCTCAACCTACGTCCAAAAGGAAGTGTCGTGCCCTCAACATGACGACATTTTGACCTCGCTTGTGCTGAGCTTCAGGATTTTCTTTACATCAGAGAGCAGTATTCTAACACGATCTGTTCTCACCAGGAGTGCCTATGTCTCGCCGCACGGAAGGCTGGCTCCTGTCTCTAGTCTCGCTTGTCTCATATATTTCGGTGCATGGACGGTTGAATCGGGTCGATCACAAACTAATGTGGGACTGTCTAGCCCTCTACCTCTGAGCCCTTGCGTTATCTCGACGACCGCTGCATGACTTAACCTTTCTAACCAGCTCAAAAGGTATTTCACAACCTGAGTTCAGTTATTGCTGCCCATAAAACTTCGTAAGTGTGTTTCTCCGCTGAGAACGAAGAGTCTGAGAATGGGAGACTCACCGACCCTCAAGTCACCCAGGCTGGCCTAACTAACTCGGAAGTAATCTCGCTGCGCACATTGCAGCCACTGCTGTCCATAAAACTTTGGATCCCTGGCGCTCATCCGCCATGGGAAACATCCCTTGTGAGCGCCAAGTTGCTCATATTGTCCAACCTAACGGCCTCGGATTGACAGCTTTGAACCGGCCAACCTGTAGGCCATCCACCCCCTTTCCAGATGCCGAGGAGACTTTCAAAAGCATGCCTAAATACTACCTGTCGCCATGTGGGGTGTCATCAGTTGTTTTGTGCACCCCGACTATTGTGGATAAATGGTCAACCTTGCCAGTGGTGAAGCCCGGCACATGGTTGAACTCCTAAGTCAGGTAGATCGTATCACTGGTAATATACGAGTCAGTTTCATCTAGGTTCTCTAGTGTTTGAGAGAAGTGTGCTTTTCTAGTCTGGTTATCCGGAGGAAAATTCTTTGAATCCTTTCGCAGATTGTCGGGTACACTCAAGTCCTTCCAGAGCGCTTGAGGCTTCCACATGTCGACTGCGCTTTTGCGAGTCAATCTTTCATCGACGACTATCGGGACGTCCACAACAATTGACTCCACGTCAAAAGAAGAACTCCTACTAGGCGACATCTACTATTCATCTCCTGAGCGAATTTTGGCCCACCAACTACTCAGGCAGACATCTGAACGCTTGCTTGTACTTATTACTTCATGGGTAGCATCTTCAAGTTTATAATTTTGTGCACAAGGTCACTGTTAATTCCTGAAGCACAAAACACTATTCGTGGACCGGTATCATTACCTTGATGAGTTGTTCACTGCGATGACGTAGGATACCAAATTGATTCCAACCAAGCGGAAACCAGTATAGGGCAACAGATGGGGCAGGAATGAGAGGGCGCTATGGAAAATGCTGCTCAAGTGCTGGAAATACCGGGGTAGATATGCGCCCAGATGCACGACAAGTGTGTCAAAATTTCAAAAAGTTGGAGATTCGGGGATAGTCGACCTCCATCTGAGTTGCCTCTTCCGTTTACTAGAGCCAAAATCGAGCAATCTTACGAATAAGTCATTGACTCGGACTTGTCTTATTGGATATTCCGCGTATACTGTAATCCTGTACCGTATTCCGTTTGTCTACTTATGGCTGTAGCTTTCGCACTTCGAGCAATAACTGGCGACTGAATTGAACCAACGGGGATTTAATGCTCAACGTTGGCTTCTCGTCGATCAGTCCCATTCCTCAAATGCTGATACCGTCATTACACAGATTACGTCTGCAAACCGAGAGCAAGTAGGCGAAATACAAAACAAGCAGAAACGTATTGGATTAATCAGCAATCACTGACGTTTCAGCAATCAAGTCACTATTCCCATAGCGCATCCTGAGCGGCCAGCTCTTTTACTCGCGAGAATAGTTCCTCATCCAGCTCTAATTCACCGAGCATATCCACCTCATAGGCGTAGTCATTTGCAACCGCCTCCAGTTGTTCCGGCGACATCCCTGGCCATCTTGAGTCCATTTCTTCGGGTGTTGGCATTTCAAGCGCCTCATCAGGTTTAATCTCGAAATCGTCGCTCGTGGCACGAGGTAATTGAGTGGAGAAAACAGCGTACAACGCGGTATTTTTGAATCTTTCACTTAATTCGGCGTCCGATATGTTGGCGGTTTTGCGGATCGTGTTCCAACTGTGAGCACTGTTTCAATAACGGGCAGTAGTTGATGTCAACGTGGCTTACTCATCATGGAGATATATGCGTCGCCAGACTGTTCGCAAGGCGGAATATTTCCTTGCTTCGGGGAGGTTCTGAGGAGCATTCAATGTTCCTTGCTTCGGAAAATGCTATATGCACTTACCGAGGCGCGAATGATCAGCTGTAGGGCTGTGGCGTAATCTTCCGCAGACTCATCATTGTCTTTAAGTGTGAGCACATCTACAGCATCCTCTATTGATAATGCTTTCCCCTGCAAGAGCTGACGAACAAGGTCTTTGAAGACCTAAATTGTTTGCTTAGTTCAGCCAATCATGATCAGTCAAAGCCTACACCCACATGCAACGACCCTTTTCTCTCAGCTAGCCCAACAGCCTTTGCCTTAACAATAGTATCGATTTGACTTTCAAGCGAGTGACGCCCACGAACGCCCACCAAAGCCGACCTCAACTCTTCTAGTAGCGCCTGGTGTACACTAACAAAGTCGAGCTCATCATGGAAACCTGGTAGATTCATGACTTGACGGTGAAATAAAAAATGAGTGGGCTTAAATGATTACTTACGGTCAAGCTTTCGTTCACTTGGCGGTGCTCCCTTGTCATATACTTGGGCTAGATGAGCCAGCTTTCCAATACTCAACATAAGCTGAAGTATTGACAACCAATAATGAGATCCAACATAAACGTCCGTCGATATGATGGACCTACATGTTTCGACTCCAGATTACCCGCTCCTTGCGCTTCCGTAAGAAGTGCAGCACTCGCGGCATCGAATCTTCCTTTGCCAATATCATCCAGCCACGAAATCGCAGGATTCGGTTGTTCAGCAAAGAACCTGTCCAGATACCCCTTCTCATCTTCCTGCGAGAACATCACCCGTAGTTCTCCATGTTGAATATACCACTGATAGAGTTCACGTGTGAATTCTTCCCGGAATTTGCTAATGTAGACTTGTATTCGTTCTGCGTTCGGGTTTTGGTCAGGTGGATAGATAATTTCACGATTGCAAAGGGCGGCGAGAGAGCTGAAGTCTCGGTATTGTTCAGCGAGGGCGAAGGCAGCATTTTCATGTCCACATCGTCCTATGCATGGTCAGTAACAATGTCTCGAGTAGTGTAGATGCATAACTTACTGAGAGTCTCTAGCACCTCTGGTCTGAGCAAAGCGAACCTCTGTTCCAACTCCTCTTTGTCTCGTTTCGCAGACGGCTCCTCAGCCGCAGCACCACTAGGAGGAATCCCTTAGAAGGCCTCAAATGCCAAAATTGGACAGAAAC
>KQ962308.1:22768-36952 GCA_001563735.1 Leucoagaricus sp. SymC.cos | reverse complement strand
CTCTTGGATGCAAGCGAACAGAATTTCCGCAAGATCTGCCAGCTGTGTATGCGGCTCACCAAGTCTCAGCTGAGCCCCTCCACTGGCGGCACCCTGTGCCTCTGAAGCCTTCGTCGAAGCATCAAACAAGGAGAGCGCCACATCTATAATCGATGCACGACTAGTCCATGGGTTAATCATTGGCTTCTCAAGGCCATAAACACCCATGTTGAATGCTCGGTAATCAAATGCCGAGCGGAGAACAGTGATCACGATGCGATTTGCTTCGGGCAAGAAATCTACGATATTGCGACTTGTATTGCGGGAAGCGTTCGTTGCAGCAGTTTTGACTTTTTTGACCAATCGACCGAGGTCAGCTACTCGGAGACGGAAGAAAGCTCGTAGAACATCCTCATGAGAAGTTTCGCGAGCTTCTGACATGAGATCGTGCACAGCGTCATTGAGCACACTGAACGGTGGATTGGTACTAAGAGTCATTGAATTAGTTTTTAATCAGGGTGAAAGTGAAGTCCCCGTACGCGAGAAGGTCATTGTACTGCAACCATAACTGGTGAGCAGCATATAGTTTTTCCGCATCCATTGCAAGTTGCTGTCGGCTCCTTTGAGAGATCTAGGCGATGAGATAAGTCTTTCGAATTCTACACAATACAACATCCTTCTCACCTTGCCGAGGACGGCGTTATCGTTAATGAAGCGAATTAACCAGCCGAGACGCTCTTTACGACTGTTCAGCTGTGAAGTCAAGTCATGGTTTTTGCGTACAACCTCAGGGGCTGGACGGATTTCAGTGGACGCCGCCTAAGCAAGTCACAATTACTTCATACCTGAACGAAGGACAGCAGAACTGAGTTGCTCAGCTGCTTGCATCAAGCTTTCTGCGTCAACCTCAGGAGGGAAGCTGAAGTGAAGAGGATTCTTGGATACAGTCAGCAAACGTATACAAGCATGCAAATGGCGAACTAACTTCAGGAAGGGATCCGTAGAGAATCGCCTGCATCATAATCGACTTTACAATATTGATATGTCCGGTCCTAGTACATATTGTCAAAGAGCAAAACAAGGGTATATCACTCCAGCACTCACTGGTAATCAAAAGCATCGATCTTTTCTGTATCCACGACAACTCTCATCATTGTTGACGCCGTCAACATCAATAATGTGCCATCCGACTCGTATGCTCCGACACCCAAAGTCCTATCGCTCGTTGATATGAGTTCTAGACGGTCTCGATAATCCGAGTCTGTGATACTGTCAACCATGTATGTATGGAAGTTTCGACTAAGAATGCACACCTCGAGCTACTAGAGCAACTGCATCACCAAACTGCACCACGACAACAGCGCCACTTGCTAGGAATTGAACCCTGGGATGGGTCGGCGCACCACTAGTAGCGGTCTGAGTGTACCAAATGAGAAACGAAGGAAAAGATACAGGTATCCACTTACTGTTTGATATGGAACGATCTTTGTGCTCTCAACCATGAACGTATCTCCATACGCCGACAGCCTGACCAAGGCGAATACTCGACGCATCCCGGACGTATCCGTCGCCATGAACGACAGCTCTTCTGTGTGGGCATACGAGACAAGAACCACAAGTTTATCCTCGCTGCCCCATTGTCAGTGCTTGAAACCGAACTGATCAAACTCCCCCGAACGTACCTCTCGTGTCCAAGATCAATCAACTCGAAATCCATTGACTGGTCTCTGTCCTCCTTGATTCCAAAGTTATCCTTCACAGCAGACTTCAAGAGCTCAACCACATTTTTATCCAATAACAACTCTTCCCATCCTTCCGGCTTCAATTCCCATTTCTGTATCCTCTCGCTGACCAGAGTCCAAACGACACGTTCGCCTGTAGCTGAGGGCTTGCCAAGAGCGATCGAGCTGACGTAGGCGTTCATTGCATCTGCGGGTCTGAGATCCGAGGAGCCAAAAAATGAAGGGATGAGGCGTGAAAGGGAGAGTGAGGGTGATGGACGAGCAAATAAGCGTGAAACGAGGTGGTATTTGCCTCCAGTAGGCGTAAGGGTTAGTCGAAAGAGGTGTCCTGAGGACGTTGTTGCAATAAATGTTTGAGCCTGTTCCAAAAGCTCAGAATTCCATGGCAAGAACAAGAGAAAAATACAACGTACGTCTGCACGAACAAAATTCGTGACATATTCATCTTCTGCCAAATCCAAATTCATCGTTGAAAAGTTTTCTCCGCCCGCCAGACCAATACTAATGCTCTCCCAGAATCGAATTTGACCGGAAGGTGAAACGAGGATGAGTCCCGGTTCGCGTGATATGCTTTGTGGAACGAAGGCATGTAATGGTGGATTTGCGCCTACATCATCTTGTGGACATGAGAAGATATAGCACGTAGGGGTCCCGCGAATGGCCTGGAGGTGAATGGTGAGTTTGTTGCCGATCCAATTTCGGATAGCGACGTACTTGAACATGTTGCCACACGAAACAAGTTTGTACGGATGCTACGAGTGCGAAACCGGTGACAGTATCGACAGAGCCATTGTAAGGATCTTTGAAGAAATCTGATAGGTAACATTGCATTCAATCACAAGTATTGTGGGACACAAGGCGCTCATACCTGCACTTCGAAGCACCTGCTTCACCTCCACAGGCAAATTGGCATAGAACGAGACTGTCAGCTCGTCGGATTTTGCATATATTGTTTCTCCATATGCTCTAGTTGTGCTGCGTTCCGTTGCCACAGACTCTATTTCGTCAATATCCATGGGTGAAGGTTGTGACCGTTCATTTGTTGACACAGGGCTAAGACGCGACGAGGTCCTTGCGGCCAACCTAGATGATTTTCGGGTGGGGGAGGCAGCCTTCCGCCCTGTCCTTGATAACCGACGTGGTGCCGGCGCTGGTGTTGTACCTGGTGAGGTATTGAAGGTAGCCATGATAATAGTCCCAGGGTTCTTTGAGTGAGCACAAGCAATAAGTCGGAACCAAACATGGCCAAATCAGACGCGATCCCGCATTTCAACACAAAATAGTTTACATCGTTAACTCTACGGCTCAATGCAATTTCAGATTTTTCGATTACTCAACTCTTAAGCGTGGCATGGCAAGCTACGATGCTCGGTGATACCAAGCAGGAGGTATCATAAGAAATTAAGCTAATGTACAAAGATAATATATCCTGCTCGTCTAGTCCCCAATCAACAACCCGAGGTGAAAGCAGTCATAGTGAAGAGAACACATAAACTCGATGGCACATTTTATTTTCCACCAGAAGAGAACTTGGTAACCGACTTGGTACCTAGAATAGGCGAATTAGTCGAAGAACCCTAAGCCGAACAGTATTCCTACCTTCAGAAATGGCATGTTTGGAAAGTTCACCAGGGAGAATCAGGCGGACACTAGTTTGGATCTCGCGTGAAGAAATGGTCGACTTCTTGGAGTACGCAGCGAGTTCTAGATCAGAATTAGTCAAAGAAAATAACGGAAAAATGCTGGCACATACTGGAAGCCTCAGTGGCAATGCGTTCAAAGATGTCGTTGACGAAGGAATTGAGAATGGCCATGGCCTTGTTGGAGATACCAGTATCGGGGTGCACCTGCTTGAGCACTAAAAAAATTGTTAGAAAGAAAGTCAGGACGGATCGATGACTCGACAAACCCTTGTAGATGTAGGAACTGTAAGTCTCCTTGCGCGACTTCTTACGCTTCTTCTTGTCGCCGTCAGCTCCTCCAGAAGATGCCTTGCTCTTGCTGGCAGTCTTGGCTGCATCAGACTTGGCGGGGGCCTTTGAGGCAGTAGAGGCGGGGGCCTTTCCGGCGGTAGAAACGGGCTGATAATAGTTAGTTGATAAGCAATCGTTCACATATAATCAGACTCACTTTAGGTGCCATTGCTGAATCTAAAGGGTAAGAGTAGGTGGTACTTGGGAAGGAAGAATGTGAGTGTCTCCTCTCAAGGCGCGTCTTCTTATATGCCGTCACGGTTGCGGACTTTGAATTCGCGCATTTAGGTCATCACGTGAAATCAACAGCCTTGAATCACAAACGCGCTTCTCACGTGATTGTGACTATGTAAGTGGATAAGTACAGAAAGACCTGAGGTAGGTGTCGGAGGTCTCAAGGCTCCACCAAAAAAGAATAAGAAAAAGAAAGACTTGAGGTCCTATGCCACCGGGAAGGAATTCGCTTCCTCCATTGATCCCGGCAAATCATTTCTTTTGCCAGAGAGACACCCAAGTTTGGTATGGATAATGGAAAGTACCAGCCGCCTCGTCAATCCATTCTTTGTTTTCGCCTTTCCTGACAATCTCCCTGAGCATCTGGCAAACTTCCTCTTTTTGATCGGGAGGAAGTATTGCAATGTAACTCTTGCTACACGCCCTATCGACCACGATCTGCTCTGTTCCCATAAGCGAATAAGACCACACGAATTCTTCTGGAGTGTCAAAGAATTTTTGATAGGACGGAGAGCCGAACGTCTCTTTCCACAAGAACAGGCGGAACTGAGGGCTACCTTTCTCGTGCTGCTCGATGGTGTTTCTGACACCAGCAACCCACCGAGCGGCGTCCCTGTCGGACAGAATCAACCATTGCGAGATACATCGTAAGTGCCCGCCTACCTGTCTTCTAGATTCCAGATGCACGCCACAGTCCCATTTGGTTGAAGGATCCGCGCAAACTCAGCAGAGGCAAGATCATAATCTGGGCACCAATGATAGGCCTAAAATATGGGGTCGTATACAGTACTTCTTCAACAGTGATATGAGATCTGTAGTACCTGTGCAATGACAACGAGATCAGCCCAGTCGTCTTCGATCCCAGTGTTTTGGAATGTTCCTTCATGAAGACGGAGGCGATCATCTTTAACTGATTTTGCAAAGGTATTGCGCATGCCCTCGCTCGGTTCAACGGCCACATAGGACTTAATGGCCTTGTTCCATTCTGGGTCAGAGAGTAGTGCCCTAGTGAAGATTCCAGTCCCAGCTCCAATTCTTAACGTAAATTAGTCGCATTCCTGAAACAAATTGACTGAGAGAGAGGCGCACTCGACAATGTTGTAAGGACCGGGTTTCCTCAGCGCCTTGCGAATATGCTCAAGACCTTTCGGTTGATAGCTGGGACGAATACTGTACAACTCGTGGTCAGGCGAGCAGATATGCTTGTCCAGGTGCGCCTCACCGGTCGTAGAGTTCGTTGGTGCCAACACCAAAGCCCTCCTGAGCGACGGCATGGACGATTGTCATACTGCAGCTAAGCAAGTTGTTGAGTCAGACAAAAAAAAAGATAAAAAAGATGACTGTATATTTTGGGAAATTTACAAGTTGAAATGATTGCGCCATCTCAACCGCTGACCTGGAACCCCATGCTCGCCGGCAGGCTATATGGGGACTGTGCTGAGGGCTAGCATGGTTGTCGCAGGGAACGACAAGAAAGTCCGGAGAGGCGGCAGTGGAGACGGAACAGCAAGCGGCAAGGGAGATTAGACTAAAGGCGTAACCCCCTTACAGATGCCGCAGGCCATAGCGACTATTTTCAAACAAATGGCGCCCAACATCTTGCCCTATTCTCTCGCCCATCCCCCCTCCTCCTCCTCCTCCCTTCCATGGATCTCCTGGTCACCTCCCCCCAGGGCAAATTCTCCTTCAAGTTCGCAGACGGTGCCCTCATCGTCAACGACGGTGGTATGCCCAGTCTTATCTTCTGATTTTCTTCGGCTAACTCCTTCCCCGCTTCCCCAGTTTCACAAGAGCGCATCGTGCCCCACCACCATGTGCTCGCAGGCCACTACGACGACGAAGAACATCTGATGCGTGTTTCATATCTGATCGACAAGCTCGACAAGAAGAGGGGCACGTCGTTGGAGCTTGCGAAAGTAGCTGGAACAGTGCAAGATGAGGTGCAGGCCTTTGAATGGGCCGAGAAACTGATGAGTGCAGTGTATGAAGGCGAGCTTGTATTTCATTTCCCGTGAGCTTTGCCTGATGACGTCCTCAGGGTATGGTATCCAGCGGTCACGTCGTCTGCGAGTGCTGGTCAACCCACACGGAGGCTTCGTGCGTATCCCTCTTCCCTCTGCTCTTCCCCACTAATCAGCTCTATCAGAAAAAGGGTACCTATGTATTTTCCAGGATAGTCGAACCAATGTTTCGCGCAGCTGGATGTCAGCTTCACGTCACCAGTGCGTACCGTCATCTCCCCTGCAATACTTTACTCAACTCCTTTCCAGCCACAACTCACAACGGCCATGCTCATGCTATTGCCAAGGATCTCGCAACTAACTACGACGCTGTTGTAACAGTATCCGGCGATGGGCTCATACATGAAGTTTTAAACGGTTTTGCTGAGCACGCCGATCCCCTCAAAGCATTCAGCATACCGGTCGCTCCCATCCCCACAGGATCCGGAAATGGTTTGTCGCTAAACCTTCTTGGAGCAGAGGTGTGTGTCCAGTTTGCTGCAGCCGAATAACCACGGTCTCATGTCCTCCAGCATGGCTTCGATGTCACGAGAGCCGCGCTAAACGTCATCAAAGGTATTGCACATCGGTACCTTTGGGGTCGCATTTTCAGCTGATAGCGCCTTAGGCCAGCCAATGAAAGTTGACTTATTCTCGTTCACACAAGACGACAAGAGGTCGATATCCTTCATGTCACAGGCACTGGGGCTCATGGCCGATCTGGATATTGGTACCGAACATCTACGTTGGATGGGCGATACGCGATTCGTGGTTGGTTTACTTCGTGGAAGTACGTCGTTGAACTTTTCCTGTTCGTGGGGCTCAGCTCCATCCTGCCAATCATACTGATCAAATGTACAGTTATCCAATTTAAAGCATGTCCGGTCCAACTGTCTTACAAGGCTGCCGAGATTGACAAACACAAGATGGCCGAGCGCGTCTCACTGCATCGCAAGAACAAGAAACCCGCGCCTCCCACTAGTGCATCTCCTGCAACCTCTGAAAGCGATACCGCTGAGACATTACCACCGCTCAAATTCCAGCCAGAAGACAACGAAGGTTGGACAACCTTTGATGAGCCTTTGCTGTATGTTTATGCCGGCAAGGGACCTTTTGTTGGCCGGTACGTTGGTCATGCTCCCTTGTCACATATTTTTGTCGACTAAATCATTGTTAGGGACTACATGGCCTTCCCTGTTTCCCTCCCCGACGACGGTCTCATTGATGTTATGGCAATGCCGCTGGTAAGTTAGGTTGGTGTTTGGACCTGGCGCCCGCCACTGACACCCATTCAGTCTTCAAGAAAGGACGTTATTGCAGGTATGGCTGGTGCAGAGAAAGGAGAAAGCTATTGGTCACCGAAGGTAAGGCAAGACCGAGTCTCCAATGCTGGATCACTTACTCACGCCTTGTCATAGCTTCAGTATGTCAAAGCTCATGCATACAGAGTGAAACCTTTCAAGAAAAAGGGACACCTCGCTGTTGATGGCGAAATATACCCCTTCAAGGAATTTCAAGTGGAAGTACACCAATGCCTAGGCACTCTCCTCAGTCCCTATGGACACTACGCCGTTGATTTTGCCCCTCATCCTCCTGCCAACAACAAGAGGTCAAAACCGTCAGAGAGCAAGAAGAAGGAAGCAACCCGCAGTGTTTCGACGATTTGACTCTCAATAGGACACTGTATGATAATTTTATTCACTCACATCACTATTGTTGCGCTTGATACCCCCCCTTTCCTCGTATTATCTCTGTCCTTGATCTAAATCATTCACTGTCCACTGTTATACTCTAATATCATTGTTTAGGACATTTGTGTACTCTGGTGCTGATAGTTAGTGCTGATGGTTAGTAGTAGTGTAGACTAGCAATCAGCTGCTCAACTCTAATCCGACTCTTCTGCGCTCGTTCCCAGGACTGAAGGAAAATTAATTCTTGCGTCCCAGTGGACTTCCTTCAATAAACGAAATCAAATATCATGTGAGTAGAAACAGCCGAAAACGGTCTTGGTTCCGGAGGATGACATACATCGTCAATCTTCTCTCTGCACATGTTATAAATGCGCTAATCTGACGTGCCGAGAATATCCTACGAGGCGATAAATTCCTCTTCATTGCCAACATGTTCCCTCGTTACCTCTCTCGCACTGTCCTATCTCAAGCGTCTCGGCGACACCACTATCACTCGGAGGCGCTAGACAAATGGATCAAAAACCCGCCAACAGTCACTCTAACCGACAGCTTCCATTACGAGCCCCTCTCCGACCTATACGTTACTCTCCCCACACGAGATGGCACTCGAAAACCCTACGTTGAGCCGAAGGCCGGACAACCTGTACCTTATGGCTCGCAGTTAGCTTTCTTCCATGCACGTAAACCTGAACACTTGTTACGTGCAGATGGGACAGACGAAGAGATCTCACCGCCTGCGCCTTTTTTGAGAAGGATGTGGGCTGGTGGGAAAATGACTTGGAATAATGACAATCCGATGCTCGTTGGCTCCAAGGTCCATGGAAAGTCGACTGTTGGGGATGTGAGGCTAAAGGGCGTCGAGAAGGGAAAGCCTATGGTGTTCGTCACGCAGAGAATTGAGTACCAGATTGATGAATTGCAGGGAAAGCCTTCGTTGATCGAGGAGAGGGCTCATGTGTATTTTGAGGTCGAGGATGAAGAAGAGGGCAAGAAGCCTGGTCCTAAACGTGTGTTTCTCCTTCTCCTTCTTGTTACATTCTGCTAATAGTCGCTCGAATCAGCCGTACAAGTTCCTTCGTCGGTGGACTTCTCGTTCACATATCTTCCCAGCGTGGTCACACTCTTCCGGTTCTCTGCACTCATGTTTAATGCTCACCATATCCATTTGGACAAAGAATATTCGCAGAAAAAGGAGGGATACCCAGGTAGCTGCACCCCTGCTTTTGCTCTGGCGCTGTTACTAACGTCATGATACTCACTAGAGCGATTGGTCCATGGTCCTTTGACCGCGCTCATGCTCCTCGAAACGGCTGCTTTCAACAAGCCGGATGTTCGCATCAAGACTTTTGAATATCGTGCAACTAACCCACTTATCGCCGGTCGACAGGCAACAATTAACGGAGTATGGACAGACAAAGATAAAGCACAACTTTGGTGTATAGATGAGGAAGGAGTTGTCGGTATGACGGGAAGCATCACAATTGAGTAGGTTACGTATTATCAAGCCCAGGAATCAACACGGATAAAGTGAGAAAATGATACTTCTGATTGTCCCTCATGGCTGCTTTGGATCACCAACTCAGACTGGTGCTGCACCTTGGTAGATGGACCTCATACGAACCAAGCTGAAAAATCTCGATTTCCGGCAGTTCAGCGCCTCTTTAGAGCTTGAATTCGAGGACGATGTTTCTCGATTCCTCGACAAGTGACCAATATGATCCCTCAGCCACCTCACGGGTGATGTGTTTTTCCTCGTAATCATCGTCTGTGGCCGTTCGAACGAGGGGAATTAGGGATGCTACAAATTGAGGCATCCAGGTGGGTGCAATTCGCCAAGAATTAAAACCCACCTGAATTTTCAGCCGAGTGCTCTCCTGGCAGCTCAGGAATGGCAGGCAAGCTCAAATAACCCACTTTTTTCCACCGCGTTGCCACGAAAGATGACTACAATCGGCTCTGCGCATTCCCAAAATAGCCACGGCACGCCGACGACGAACATTTATGATGAGGTTCAACTTCGGGTTACTCTTGATTAGCTGAATCAAATGGCATACCGGTGCAAATGCCAGCCCGGTAGACTCGAGCGCGAGAAGAAATGTCCACCGTACCAGCATAGCTACGATGAGAGGCACCCAAGTAGTCCATTGTGGCAAGGAGGAAAGGAGCGAGGTGAGACTCGTAGAATGAAGGCAAAGACCGGTCTCAACTCTTGGTCCTTGCATTAAACTGGTACCATTCAGAGGGACGCTATATCAGAACCCACTGAGAGTTACATTGCATATGATGAAATCCGAACTTGATCGATTAAGAAATATATGAATAGCATTCAAGTTAGAATTCCGAACTTTATGATACACACGAGGAGAGCTCATGCCGAAAGTCGTCATGTCTTGCGTCTCTCTCCCACCTGGAGGATCCAGCTGAACAAGGGTGTTACCAGTCTGACCAGTCTGTACATGAGGTCCAGTCATGGTTTACGATACAGACGCCAGGCACTGACGATGCCTAGAAGCCTGTAGTTGAATGATAATAGCATGCATGAGGCAAAGGACTTGAAGTCTGGAGGTTACACGCACCGTATTTATTACCAGCTTCTTTGCGATTCCGCCGACCTTCTGCAATCTTCTCCTCAAGTGCCTCCCTATTCTCGTAAGCGTTTTTAAGTAATGTAGATAGTTGATTTCTTGATCTCGCAATTCCACTCAGTTTACTTGCCTGTGAGGACCCAGTTAATCCAACATTCACATCCGGTAATAAATACCAAAAGACTTACGCTAAACTTCATCTTTGGCTGTTCAGCTGGTCCAGTGCCACCTTTAGACAAAGCCTTCCTCTCCTCTCTCTCTTTGACTTCCACTTTAGCTTTCTCCATCTCTTTCATAGCGTCGACCTCTGAAGCTCCCTCCTCGTATCCCTCAAACCCTTTAAGGGCCCCCTTCTCCAAACCACGAACATACGCATCATACTCTTTCTGCCACTTCTGCCTGAACGGTTCGTAGTATCCCGGCTCATATGCAGCCCATTGACCGGATGGCAATTGGTAATAGCCAGGGTATTGGTCTTGCGGTGTTGGTTCAGGAGGCTGGAAGGAGGAGACTGAAGGTGCAGAGGAAAGTGTCGGAATGGAGAACGATGAGCTTGTGAGAGTGGAAGTAGTATCCGTAGTTTTCTTTGAATTGCCTGTTTATGCGATGAGGACTATATAGCATATTCAAGAACGGCAATGACACACCTAATGAGAAGAAGTCAACGGCAGGAACAGAAGATACACTTGGTAATGGTGGCTTCTTGGGTTTGTCTTCCAGAGATATATTCGCCTTGCCTTTGGCCAAAGAAGGAGGCAGGAAAGGAAGAGGAGATGCACCGGAGGAGGCAGCAGAAGAAGCAGATTTTGCCGGCGAGTCATGGGCTGCTTGTTCTTCATCCTTCTCATCCCCATCCCCATCCCCATCCTCAACAACTGCACTCTTCTGCGTCGAAGGGACACTTGGTCGATTGTTGAACACCAGTCCAGGCCCTTTTCCCCCACCCAAAACACGTTCGGGTTGTGGTACTACTGCCGCCTTTTGCTTCGGAGCGGGAAGCATCGACAGCAATGCTGAAGCCCCCGCTCCCGTTTTCTGCCTTTTCGCAGCAGGTCGCTCGGGCTCTAAGTCATCCTTCTCTTCACTTTCATCTTTTGAGAGAATAGGAAGTCCGATGGTGATCTTTTTGGGGGCCCGTTTCGTTGTTTTAGGTGGTGGCAGCGAAATTTTGGAGGAGGATGAGGTACTCGCGGAGGGTGGTGGCAGATTGAACTTGGACTTGGAAGCGGATGGTGCTGGTGAAGCGACGGGTTGGGATTTCGCAACGTTTTGTGTCTCTTTATCGCTTTCACTCTCGCTGCCGCTGCCATAGCCGTCGAGTCCAAGCATGGTGATGAGTGTTCAAAAGATAGTTATCCAGGCACAGCTTTCGCGCCGACCAATTCAACAGCTGGAGGCGAGATTTTGATTCACGAGACTTCGCACTGATCACACTACTTATTACCGTATACCTACAAAATATCGACAAGTGGTGTGTCCAAAAGCCTACGTACAACTCCAATTATGAACCGTAATAATGTTTATGAACGAAAGATAAATGCGAAAGGAGCGATATACGACGAAGTTCTACAGTAATTAACAGATGTTTGCCAGTAGTAGAGTCCATGCACAGCAAAGCGAATTTTGTGGGAGACCAGGTCTATAGTCCATTGTTTGTATGGTCGGTGATATGAGTCCTATTGTCCATGTAGTAGTAAGTAGAGTTAGTCGTGATCATGGTCGTGCTGCGGGGAGAGAATATTAGTCAAGTAGAATGAAGAAAGAACGGTCCATCTTACAGAGTTGTTCTTTGCGGTAGAACCAGAAGTAGCCAAGAACAATGATTAGTTGACAAATGAGGGCAACCCAGAAGGGAGCAGAGGCCATAGGACTTCCTACAAACACATGGGCAAGTTAGAAATTATTCTTGACTACAGAAAAGCTTTCCTACCTTTGATTCCATCGCTAAAGTCCCACTTCGATGCGTCAGGGAATACAGTGCCAGGACCGAGTCGATTCGGGGCAGTTGCACGGGCGACCATGACACAGATTGAACCAATCACTTGGGCGAGCGCGAGCGTAGCACAAACGTGAAGACGAGATAGTGTTTGGAGCAAAATCATACCCAGGCCAACACCCTGAATGGCATCGAGAACTCCAAGCCACAACCACAGGGAAATTCCAAGATAGGGACCTCCTGAACCTGCCCATGGAATGTAAAGTGCTAGGGAGGAAGTACCCCAAAGCATTTGACACCATCTAGGGGCGCCTAGACCAACGGCGAAAACAGGTAACAGCCAGGTATGGGTCTTGCTGAAGTGTGTGAGAACGAGCAACATAGCCGCCCAGACGCCGACGAAGAATGCAATGACAAGAAGTAGGATCTGCCACTTGGGAACCGGCACACTCCATAGGAAGCTCCAGTTACGTCCATAGGGCTAGAAGATACATTAGTATTATGATATCAGCCACAAGTATAGTAAAGCACTCACTCCACTCAGCCAGTAGTCTCGCAGGATTTCTGACGCGAGGAACCAGAGAACAAGCTTGCGACGGAAAAGTGTCTTGAAGAAGTGAGGGACCTTTGGTGGCGTTTGACGATAATATTCTGGCAAGCCATAGAGCAGGACGTAGGCGAAGACGAAGCTGACGCAGGCTAGAGGCCAGACAATCAAGCAAATCCACCAAGGTGGGATGTATCCATCTTCACGACCATTGAGCGAGTAGCCCCAATACCAAAGTGCAGCGACCCAGACTTGCTGGGAACCCTGCACGATACAGGCTCGCATGGTCCAAACCTCTGTTGCAGCACCCTGGGTGTGTATTTGTCAGCGACAACACCTCGATGAAGCGAAAGCCAAAACGTACCGCTTCTTCACCAAAGTTGAGACCAAAGAACAAAAATCCAGCAGCGGAAGCTACGGCATAACACCATGTCGCAACGCTCGCTAATGCGTGCTGTGCTGGTTTGAAGACATGACTGGTTGAGGGTAAACCAATTATGAAGAAAGCAAGTCCGAAGAAGATCCAAGGTGCAGAAAGAACATAAATGGATGGTTTTAAGCGGAACATGGGATACCAAACGGCTGAGGCAGCCAAGAAGACAGCACCGAGGACGTAGAGCTGAATATTGTCCTGCCAGTTGCGACCAGTGAGCAAGGTGATTTGGAAGCTGGTGGCGCTCAACATTTGTCCCAGTGCAATGACAATTGTGTACAGTGGCCATCCTTTGATTTCTCGCGACATGGCAATCTGCAATCGAGTCATTGGAACGATATCAGTTTGGGTTGGGTCATGATCAAGGTTTTCGCCAAACTCCCCGTTCGAGAAGGCGTGGGTGCTTGGGGCTACGGAACAATTAGCACCAGGATATGAAAATGTCACATGAAAGACTTACAACCAGGGCGAGAGTAAACCGAGGGTGATGGCGTACCCCAGACAGAATCGCGTTGGGATGATCTCAAGCTAGCAGCACTATCGAGTTTATCTTTTCGAACCTTGCCGAAGAATGCTTCTTCGCTCTTCATGAGGTACTTTTCAATGGAGAGTTCACGTTCAGAATTCTTGGCGTCGAGGTTTTGCAGTTTTTGAACGAATTCGGAGGCGACTCCACCGTCAGCATCAGTGAACTAATCACTTTATCAATAAGGGTACCCTTCGTCAGAGGAACAACTTACCGATGCAATGGCCTTGTTCAAGGGCGAGTTCGACTTCTCGTCCATAATCGTCGAGATAGATTCTACTGATGATACTCTCGAGTGTGCACCAAAAGGTCTTGCGGGAGAAAGACCTCCATCCACAAATGGATCGGGAGCGCTCCCTTGATCTTTTGCAATGACCCGATTGGCTCTTTCCAAAAAGTCGGCATAGCCCTGGTTCGAAGACTGACTGCTTCCATGCTGACTGAAGTAATCCTCATCACCACCCAATCGAGGCGGCGGTGGGTGTTCTCCATTAACAAGTGATTCTTGACTGCGAGCCGCTGGTGAATTGGCATAGCT
>KQ962308.1:0-21976 GCA_001563735.1 Leucoagaricus sp. SymC.cos | reverse complement strand
CGAAGAATTGCATGCTCTTCCTCAGTGGACTTGAGGGCCATCTTGATCGTCTTTGTCAATTGAGAGAGCATGTGCGCGGTAGAACTTGACTCGACGGGGTACCACTGTTAAAACTATTCAGAAAATTGTCCTTCGAGAAACTGGTTACGACTTACCCAACCAGGCATGAGACCAAGACCACCCAAACGAGAACCAACACCAAGAGCACCCTTCCTTCCGAACTCGACGGCGACCAAACCGAAGGGTTCATCACGAGAGGGGATCAACGCAAAGTCTGCACCACTGAACAGGTAAGGCGGGAGGGCAGTGAACTCTGGCTTGGAGTAAACGCGATCCGGGTACATCTCCATCAACCTCGCCAATTTTTCTGCCGCGAATCTTCCATACAAGTCAATAACAGGACCGACAGTGATCAACTGAATCGATGGGCGTTTCTCCAATCTAAAACGACATAAACAACAGACCTTCTCAAAGCGTTAATGATACACTCACAAAACAGGCATGACATCCGCAATCAGATCCACTCCCTTCTGTTTCGACCACCTTCCGACAAACACGAACAAATCCGAATTCGGGTCTTGCTTGATCCCAGCCCATTCTTGCGCTTGTCTCTTTAGTTCCGGCCTCTGTGCCTCCGCTTCCGTATCAACCTGCACATCCTTCGCCCTCATCGGTTTCTCGTCCAACGCCGCAATATCCGAGGGATCAGGATTAGGCAACGAATCCACATGTTTCAACGTCCACAACGCAGGATACCTGGCCCAACTCCTCTTTCCATATTTATCAGACACACCAGCTACACCCACACTCTTCTGATGCGTAGAGATGAATGAAGCAGCAGCATGCAACAGATTGAACGTGTTCCCAAATTGCACATACTTGGTGCAGTGTTCCTTGCTGATGTTAAAGGCCGAACAAACCTCCTTCATCTCCTCTTTAGTTCGCAGAGGCCACAGACCCTGGAACTCGGCATTATGTAAAGAAAGACAAACAGGGATGACTTTTGGTAGGAGATAGATAGGCGCTAGTGCGCCGTGGTAGTCGTTGACATGATAAATATCGATGTCTGGGTATCGGCGGATGGTTGCCGCGAGAGCCTGGTTCCAAGTTGAATAGAAAATAGCGGAACTGAGATCGTCCATGCGAGCGGGGTATGGATCGGATTTGGTCTGAGCACGGAAAACAGGGGAATCGAGAATAACATAGGTGATGTTGTCCATTTGGTGTGTCTCCACTTCGAGGAGGTATGGTTCGCCGAAAATAATGACTTCAATGGGTTCAGCGGGTTCACCAGCCGGATAATCCAAGTCCTTAACCTTGGGCACGACCCAGACAAGATCAACGTCCGTCATAGCCTTGCCCATCAAACTGGACATGACACCAAGTCCACCAATCTTGACCTTCAACTTCCAGTCAATAATCTCATACTCCAACGTCGCAATCAACACCTTCCTCCTCTTGTTCTTATCCTCTGGCCAACCAATCACCTCCACCGGCTGCTTATGACCGAAGATCTTCTCCGTGATCGGTGCGCTATGACCATCCTTCAGATCCGTAGATGATTTGTTCGAGAGTGCTCCAATGATAGGGAAGTAGTTGGTATGAGACTTTGGCTTGACACCGTATCGATTATGTTTGATTCCATAGAACGACCACATGAAAACGAGAACGGCAAGGACACCAGTGATGAGGGGTATCGAGAGAAGGAGGGAATACATGATAGCACCAACAGCAGCTTGTCCGCGGGGTTCAAGTGACCAAGTCAATGTTGCGTCATCAATAATGAGGTTCCATGAAAGATAAGGCTTAGGAGGAGCAGACATATTGAGGTAGTTTGGTGCAACACTGTTGGGAGGGAGTCGATCCATGACACCGTCACCATCTGCATCACCATAGAAGTAATTGTCGTAACCCCAGATGTTGACTTGAACGTAGGTAGGCCAAGAAGCCATGAGTTCGAGCTCCCATTTGCCGTCCGAGTTCAACTCCATTTTCGAGGGAAGACCTTGATCGAAGCCCCAATTGTTGTAGGGACCGCGAAGCAAAAGCTGAGGAAAACGACGTTGAGGACCGCTGAACTGTGCGTCAGCATGGACAACAGCAGCCACGGAGAGCGTAGCTTCGCTCCAGTCTAAAACAAGAATTGACGGGCTCAGCTAATCTAAAATAAGGAAAAAGGAACAGACATACACTGTACCATGAGATGGCGGCCATCCCAGAAATTGTCCGGAGTGTCGAACAGTGAAGCATTCACCGTAGTTATATCCTCCCAATTCGACCACTGAGTCCAATTCATGCCGAAGTTCCAGGAATACCTGAACTTGTCTGCACCGAACGCTCTATGCTCAAATGTATACTTTCCGTCGGAAAACTTGAACGAATTGTTCTTGTCGTAGTCATTCTCCGGGAAAACCATGACATTGTCTGATGAACCCTTACGCAGGAGCAGATGGTCCACGGCCTACAATGACACATGTTTAGCTTTTTTAGTGGCCGAGGGGATAAAAGAGAGAATAAGACGTACATTAGTAGTGGCATTTCCACCTTGTATTGGGGCATGATCAACTGTGATAGTCACCACACCATCCGGTATATTCGTCAATGTTGCATTCCAAGACCAAGTCGACACATCTGCTCCAACAATCCTCGCCGGATCTGAGTTTTGAATCTGTCCACACTTCGCATTCGAAACGGCCGGTTGTCCACCACTCGCACTCTTCCCAGACGACGAAACGTTCAATGAAACGGCGGCAGTAACACCATTACAATCCATCGGAACGTTGAATTCCAGAACAACATCGATAGATGTCGCATTTGCATCATCGGGGTTAGCTAGAATCCTCTGGTCATGTCCCGGTCGGAATTTCGTTATCGCAGGAAGTTGAGGAATCCATTGTTCAACAGGTACAAGGACTTTGTAACCATAAGGATCCATCGTAACATTGGCCAAACATCCGAAGAATGGTGCCTTCCCATCATTGTTATAAGACGACAACGATTCTTCCAAGTTGTACGTCTCGTAGGGAGGCAACAAATTCCTCACGACGACGTTCGACTGAAAAGGTGACGAAATCCACAAAGACTGTTTGCAATCATAGCTCCAAGTCTTTGTTGAATTCTCGTTGGTGTAGAGTAACCAGACTTGATCGTTGAATGTTCCGTTAACGGCTTGAATTCCTGGTAAAGCTGCTCTTGAGATGGACCATAAACCCATTTCGGTCTGAGTCTTGTTGGAACCGGGCCGTTCGATTCGGTAGGTCCAGTTTCCTCGCTGCACAAGGTTGAAGCCATCTTGAAGGGCACCGAAGACATTTCGCAGCTGGAAGAAACGGGCCATTACACGACGAGAATCAGTTGTTGGATCGAAGTGATCGAGAGAGTTCCAGTCGTCGTAGCAACCAAAGAGAGCCTTTTCGAGGGGCATGTTGAAGTATTGTTCTGAGCCGAGGGTATAACAGCCATGGCGTTTCCAAGCGAGGTTGCTCGTCATTGCTTGTCGACTGTTTGAGCATGTCAGTCTAGCTCTTGTGCTGTTTGTTTATAATAACACACCCGTAGAGATAATTGGAGGCGCCGTTATCATATAAATAGAAATTTTGCTCTTCACCATAAAAAAGCTAATGGTACAACCACGTGAGCAAGCCTTCTCCGGCATGCGAATGTTTCACTCACAAGGGGTATTCCAGGCATAACCAGTGAGGTAATGAATGTCGCAAGCATACTTCTCTGCGTCCCATTCTCCAAACTCGGCCATCTAAACACATCAAAATTACTCGTCCCGTACATGTGCCTTGGGTCCACGACGCCACTATGGGGATTGAGGAAATCATTATTCACAAACATCTGATTCCATGCTGTGACGAAATTGACATCGACATCATAAGCCACCTGGAGGTTACCGTCCATGCCAAGAAAGCGTGTTAGAGAACGATAAATCGAGTAATGGAATGCTGCGCCATCCAAAGCATTTCGGGGAGCCTCACGGAGGAAGTATTGATTCTGATCTGAGGTAATGTTGGCAGCCGTGAGGAACCCTGGTGGAAGCTGTGTGGGTGTACGGCCGCGACCACTGAATAATACAAACGATTAGTGTGTACCCGGGGCAGGACCAAAGAGAAAGGCTGACGTACAGGTAGAGAGAACCAAAAGTGTCACCGCCAGTGATTTCGCCAGGAATGAAGAAGTTGGTCTTGCCGAGCTTTGCAGCGCATTCTCGTGTACTTGAAGCCCAGGAAGCCAAGGCGTCGACAGTGACCTGTGTCGCTTTATCGATACGAATGGCGTCAAAATCAAGGGCTTTGATGGCCATGCACGAGAAGACTCTAATCCTGTCCATAACGTCTGGACGCCACTCGCGGAGACGGTCTTGAACTGAGGCGAACTTGGATAATTGACGCTGCCAATCCGGGTGAACACCAAAAGCCTCCATGTCTCCGTACTGATCGAAGTCGGAGGTCATGCAACCATTGGGAGCATCTACATTGATGAGTTCGCCCGAGTCCTGCCAAAAAGTAGGCATCACACAGGAAGTGTTTCGTTCATTGTGAATCTGGAATAGGAGTGCAATCGGCGGACATGAATAAGCACCGAGGTGAAGATTAAGCTCACAGTGAAGTCACGGTACTCTGTAAAGTTCCACGGCATGTAGTTGGGAAGCTTCCATATTGTATTGTACTCGTTGAAGCTGAATGGTGTACTTGCATTAAGATGCCTGGAATAGAGTTGTTGATGGGTGAGTTGGCGAAATGATCTATCACAGACGGCCGACAGACCCTTCAAAGGCGATGAGGTCGGACATTGTGCCGACAGTGAAATCTGCCATGAAATACATGCCGCGTGCATGGACTTGGTCGATCAAGTGGCGCCAGTCGTCAATGTTGCCCCAGTGGGGGTCAAGGACACTAAAGTCGAGTGGTGAATAACCTGGACAGTTGTTAGTACCAAGGGAGGGTGATGAATTGCCAAGACTGACTGTCGGCTTGCCAGATCATATTGAGAAAGGGAGTGCCAGACATGAAGACGACCTTGATGCCCATGCCCTGGAGATAGTCCAAACGTTTCTCAAGTCCTCTGAGGTCACCGCCATAGCGTAGTTGTGTCTCGCGGTAGTCTGATTCATAGGGAGTGCCGAAGAAATCATTATTTGTTGGGTCGCCGTCGGCGAATTTGTCTAGCAGGATAGTGTAGGTAGGGAGTGCACGCCAGTTTGGTGGGGAAGGGTGATAGGTTGCATTTGGGCGCTCAGAGTCGTACTCGAGGACGGACTGGGCGTTTTGATTGACATTAAGGTTATAGCCGACGAGGTCTGCACGCCAGGGGGAAGTCTTTACGAGCTGAGCCAGCAGAGGAAGGGCCGTGAGTGCGGACAAAAGCCGCATGGCGGAGGAGGGGAAGAGAACAAGAGAGGTAGGTGAAAGGGAGGAAAGAAAAGATAGTGAGGAAGTAGAAATCTGGCTAGTTGACTTTTGACGGAATTGGGTGACAGCGGCATCATGGCATGCATCGCATCTCCGATTCTCGGCCCTTGTTAGTCCCACAATGGGCGACCCTGCAGCCAAGGCACCTCCGCACACAACTCACCCTCTCGCAACGCGCACATGTACGTAATGGCTCAGAAAAGCTCGTTCGCTGGAGCTGGGCTTGTTCGTGCTCGGTGCGCAGAAATTACAGGGGCGGCAACCGAGGCGTGACGTGTGACGATCGCAGATCAGGTTTATTTATAGGCGTTCCCGGTGAGGGGAGCGATGACCGTCCGGGACACGCTGCAGTCACTCCCGGATGCATGCTGAGCTACCGTGTTTTGAAATTTCAAGACTAGACAAACCATGAGACCGAGGCTAGCCGTGCGGAATGAACGAAGCAGCGCCGGCTGTTTATTTGGGTGTCTGTTGTGTTGCAGAGGCTATGTGTGATGGTTGCCTGCACTCTGAACAGTCGAAACACAATGAGAGAGGAGTGATGGGAAAACAAGCAAGACCTGATTAGGGCGCTTGTTTGGTTATCGCTGCCTGGCTCAGCGCCGCCATTCATTCCCCCGGCTGCTGCCCAGCCATGTCTGCCCTCGCCGCTGCAAATGCCTCCTACGGACTAGACTCGTCCCAGACGCCACCAAAGCCAGCATCGCCTGTGACGCCGACGAGCACCCAGCCCACCGGAGGTCGTTCGTTCATCAATCTCAATCCCGAAGTCAGAGGCCACCATGCACCTTTTCCTCTGACTCCCACCACCGCCACAATTGCTCCCAGTGTCAGTCTAGAACCTCCTCTGGGCATGTCTTTTGCCGACTATCTCAAATCCTGGAACGACGCCCAGACGGCCCGATGGCTCGCAGAGTGCAAATGTGTCCACCATGCCGACGCCTTCAAGGCCAACGACATTCGTGGCGACATTTTGCTGGAGCTCGACCAGGCGACGCTCAGGGAACTGGGGATTACAAGCATTGGAGATCGGCTGCGCATGCTGAACGCTGTTAGGAATCTACGGCAACGCGCATCTAATCGTTTCCCGGGCGCTGCACAGACCCGCCATCCCGAACCCAGGGCGTCCACTCCCCCCAAATCCGATCCCGCAGTGGCTACTCCACGACCTCACAACAGACGACCAGCCCCTCTCAGGCTTAACGGCACTCATGGCCAGAACGATCTTCCTACTGTTTTACGCGAACAACCACCCGATTCCGCTCGTAATGTCGGCAGTACCATTCGCCCCCTCCCTCCCCAGCCAGGCCAGCAACAACCGGCCAATCCTTCACTCGGTGCTCTCAACAGTGCCCATCCCATCACCCCAGGTCACGCACGCTCCCAGCTACCCCCTCTCCCGCCTCCTCGCGGCCAACCCCCACCCGTACCCGCCGCTCGTCCTGCCAATCGCCAAGGTCCAAATTGGGCCACCACTCCTACAACCGAGGCACCCCCCAGCTATACCACCGGAAGCCTTCCTCCCGCTCCTCAACAACAAAGCCAATTACTCACACCCTCTTATCACTCCCCTCCCGACTCTCGACCCGGGAACAATACAGGAAGCAAGAACTCCTCACGTTCCACATCCCCTCTTCCTGGCCGTGGTGTTCGTCCCAGTCCTATCAATCCAGTTCACGGACGCAACGGCTCCGGTTCACTCGTTTCACCGAGTACGGCCAGCAATTCACTTAACAAACTTCCGCCACGACCATCAACCACAGGTACATCCGTTCCTCATCCTTTTGCTAACCCACAAGCTACTGCGGCCCTGCAGCCACCAATCGGATACCCCTCCCACAATCTTTCACCGATAGACGAACGTTCCTTTGACACGGCTCAGCAATTATCTTTAAATAACGTCCCTTTCCCCACTTCCCATCACCCCTCCGCACGGGGACCTTTCCATAGCAACGGTGGCTCTACTGGTGGAGGTCAACCTCTTACTTTGGACGAAATCAGACGCAAGCTCGTTAAATTTGTATTGCCTGACGAGGGTCTTACGTATACCATTGATGTCGCATCTTGCAATGGCGGTATTGAGGTCTTGGAAAAAGTACTGAAAAAGTTTGGAAAAGGAGGATCAAAAGCGGTGGAGGGTGATGCACCACTGGAACATGTACTCACTGTCCAGGGTGGATTGACTGTAGATGGCTGGGGTGTTTATCTTGATTTCGGGCAACAAGATGGACCAGGTAACATCTTCAAATTGATTTCACTGGTTATCCCCTTCTAACATCCACCAAGGCGAGCCTCTCACTGAAGCAGAGCTCATGTCAATATGCCATGCTCCTCCAGACCATCCAACACGAGAACACGGTCTCGTCCTTCGTCGTACCAGAATTCCTCGCCGAACGGACAGTCCTTCTCGACTCAACCCTCCCTCCAACAAAACCACCAAACGTGCAAGCTCAATCAGCATCCTCAGCTCCCTTGGCGTTCGTGACCCAGAACAAGCTCTTGATCCACCTTCTCCCACTTCCGCTTCCGGTCGCCTAAGTCCAGCCGCACTCAACGCCACAGCTAAACGACCCTCCAAACTTCGTCATTTCTTTGGTCAACGACCGCCCAGTGAACTCATCACGAATCATCTCCCCGAATACTTCCCCAATACTGAAAAGAAGATCCTTGAACGCACAGCTAGACACAGTATGATGTTGAAAGCCAGGAGGGAGAGTTTTGCGTCCGTGAGTAATCAACCCCTGCCTTCGAGGTTTAGTGTTTCAACAAGAGGGTCCACATCACCTTCGAGAGTTTCCATATCTTCCAACCCGCCTCTACCTCCCCCTTCTGTTCCGGATAAATATGATTCGTCAAGTGGGCTTGAGGGACTTGGTGCTACGACTGTAGAGGATCTGCCTAGGATGTCTCTGTCTACTGAGGACGGAAGATCTATTGACCTTCATTCGGATGATTCGGTTAGTGTGCTTGGGATGTCTTCCTCAACTTCTATGTCCTCTACACCTTTCCCTTCAATGTCTACGACATCACCACCGATATCGTCTTCCACGTCGTCCTCCTCAAAACCATTGTTACCACCCATTCCATTCCCTACCGAATCTCTATCGGATATTATCGACAATGTATCAAGACGCCGGATGTCAAGAACGACATCAACCTCATCTTCTCGACGTATGAGTTATATGACGGAGTTGAGAAGTAAAAGGGATAGATCGGATACAGCCAGTGTAATGACCGTAGACCAAATCACGGCTGAAGTGGAGAGTAGGAGAGCGAGTAGTATGTTAGATGGCCATGGAAGTACGGTTGTTGGAGGTGGAGGTGGGAGAACTTCCGAAACGCCAGATGATGATTGGACCGAAGTCGATGCGGTGGACCAAGTAGATGCACCTGTAGATGAGAAGGATGTTGTGGTTGCCGAGAGGGAGGAAGAGTATGATGATGATGATGATTTAGAGGAGGATGAGGAGGAAGATGATGACGATGATGATGGACAGGGTGTTACGCTGAATGGAGAGGATGACGATATACCCAAAGGTATTGAGACGAAATTCAAGTGTACGTTTTTGCTTCTCAAAGTGCCCTGGTCGACTAATTTTGTCTGGTTCTAGCGAGTAAATGGATCAAAGGCGCGCTTATCGGTGCTGGTTCGTTCGGGAAGGTCTACCTCGGAATGGACGCATCGAATGGTTTGCTTATGGCCGTAAAACAAGTTGAATTGCCAACCGGTTCTTTGCCAAATCAAGAACGCAAAAAGAGTATGCTTAATGCTCTTGAACGTGAGATTGAGTTGTTGAAGAATCTCCAACACGAGAACATCGTGCAATACCTCTGTGCGTCCTCCTTCTCCCTACCATCTTTCCAGCCCACTCAATCACTTGTTCATCTTTTCCCCGGACGTATATAGACTCATCTGTGGACGAAGAATACCTCAACATTTTCCTCGAATACGTGCCAGGTGGCTCTGTTGCGACGCTTCTAAGAAACTACGGTGCCTTCGAAGAACCTCTCGTCAAGAACTTTGTTCGACAGATCTTGTCTGGGTTGAGTTATCTCCATGAGCGAGACATCATCCATCGTGATATCAAGGGTGCCAATATACTCGTGGACAATAAAGGCGGTGTCAAGATTTCAGATTTTGGTATCTCGAAGAAGGTTAACGACAGTGGGTATTTTTTGGCTCCCCATCCATAAGACGGATGATTAAGATAACATTTTCTCTTTCACGCATAGATCTACTGGCGAATAAGATGCATCGGTTCTCGTTACAAGGATCGGTGTTCTGGATGGCACCTGAAGTAGTCAAACAAAGCGGACATACGCTCAAAGCTGATATCTGGAGCGTGGGATGTCTAGTCGTTGAGATGTTGACAGGAGAACATCCGTGGGCACAGTTGACACAGATGCAAGCTATCTTCAAGGTGAGCACAATCATTCTAATATCCTTTTCGGCTTCTTACATTGATCTACTTTCACTTCCAGATTGGCTCGTCAGCAAAGCCAGCTATACCATCTGACATTTCTGCCGAAGCAGCTGATTTCCTCGCATTTACGTTTGAGTTGGATCAAAATGCTCGACCGTCGGCTCAAGCATTGTCTCAGCATCCATTCCTTAGGAAATGATTGATTGAAGGCTCTGGTTGTTCTCTTCCCTGTATATCTTTGGCTCTGCTTTTTTTTTGACATCTGATGAGGTGAATGCTTATGTTATGTCATGCCTGCTCTTTACGTTTCGTCTACTTCCCGGTCACTGATGGCTTTTGATGGCGTTCCACCTTTTTTCTTCCTCTTTTCTTCTCTGCTTTGATCGGAGTTTCTCCTACTTTTTTTTCTTTCTTCCTTCCATTTAAGTTATCACCAACTCAGTCGCCCCTCGTCGGTTTCACATTCATAATGTACGCATTCCACAAATTTTGGTATCAGTGATATCATCCAAGTAATATGTAGTTTACCTCCCATGTCGATCTCACGACGCTCACTTACCTGCTGTCTCCACCCCTCCCCTTACGCTGTTTTTGCTTTGGGAAATGGAATACTGTTGTATGATCTTGACATCTTGTTGTTTGATAGGATATAAGAATATCTGGTTTCAGGTCATCTCCGGTGTACGAACAAGGTTAAGTAAGGTGCGAGCATGGTGACAACGATTTGGGATTTGAGGTCTGGTAAGTAATTATGTAGCTCAAGACGCCCCTTCCCCTCCGCCCCGTTTCCGTTTGCTCCCAGCTCCAGGATCAGCCTTTGGTTTAGGACCCCAATGGCTCGTTGGATTTTGCTGATACCTGACAAGTTTCACTTCACTCGAGGGCGTGACAGAATCAGGGTGGCGCTCGAAGCTTGCTTGTTGTCTGGCAGAAACGGCATTATTATTAGCGTTCAATTTCCAAGGAGACTAACACTAAGGGTGACATACTGGGGCTTCTTAGCTAACAATTTACGCGCAGGTGAACCTTCACCAATGTTTTCCATTTTTACCGGGTTCTTTTGTATCCAACAGCGATAGACATCGTGGACGTCTCGATGTGGTGCTGATGTTTTGAGTGATCCTGCGCAAGCATGTGATCGAGAAATTTTGTGGCCTGCATGGAGCAACGCAGAGCTTTTTTAAGGAGTATTGAGTTACAATACGTATATGGCACAATGGACACATGAGCGTACGCAATATCATTGAGAGAGGGACTGCAGCAATGGAAGGCGCTTGCGAGTTTGGAGGGTGTAAAGTAAAAAGGTGATGTGATTTCCTGAAGGTTCATGAGTTTGAGGATTAGACATTCTACGATGCGTGGTGCCTCACCTCTTTTGCAAGGGTTAACATGCCTTTCATCCTCGGCGCAGTTCCGTAGTGGTCCTGATTAGCTTCGACATGTTCTAGTACACGATCAACAAATGCAGGGTCATGTAAGGGTCCAGACCACATTGGTCCTGCGATCTATAGAACGATAACTACAGGTTCTTCAAACCATAGAGGGTTCACGACTCACATGTAGTGTTGACTCGCATTCTGGGCATTTCTCGGAAACAGTTGGACCAGCTTGAGTTTTGAATAAGACATTCACGTGTCCACTCCGTTCATGAACTTTTTCAACGACCCTTCCAAGAGGCTGTTCATACCAGGCTGAACAATGAGAGCATATGTAGTAGTTTGCTGTTTTACTGTAAACTCAAAATTAGCGAATGAGTAAATTAAGAAAATTCATTGACTGACGCAAGTGCCTTTTTCGTTTCGAAAGCCCCCATGCGAACACGAATGAAGACCCGAACATAAAAGTCAATAGACAAGGAAAGTATTGGTTCAATGTATCGACCATAACGCGCAGCAGCCGTTGATATGGAATGTAACACGAGTCGAAGAGCCTGGTACCCTCAGCAAGTCATATGTATCGTTTGGACATTGGAGCTCACAGCTTCATGTGCATATTCGGCTTTGACAGATACGCCACCATAGTTCGCAAAACTGTAGATTGAATGTTTTAAGAGGTCATGGATTGTGACAAGAATCCCATGCTCCGACTTACCATTTCTCTGGATAGTTCGTTGTGGCAAGGACAGCTAGATCCGTGCAGGTGACGCAAAGTAAGCCTTATATGTATGCGAACGTTAATTTAACCGCAGTCAGAAATACAAGTGAAGCTTACCTCCTTCAGTGACACATTGCACTGCTGCATCTACGAAAGGCGCAGCAGTTCCATATGGATCAAGATCTACAACGTCTACCCTCTTCTTCTCTTCTCGGTGGTTGTACATAAGGGCGCTGTTTGGGGGGAACGGGAATGAACATGATGCGACAAAGAAAAAGGGACATAAGCTCACCAGGCATCGCCTTCGTTAACTCTAACCTTTCCTGGATTGACTTTGGGCAGAATAGATGGGTCCGTACTGGCCTCCTCGGTTGATACCAAGCCATTTAATTCAATGTTCCTCTTCATGATATCGACTGCCGCTTCTGATAGATCATTGGCTATAACATAGCTGGATGCCAATGATATGGTGAATTTTCGGCATATGGAAAACTGGAAGCACTGACCTAAGTAACGGAATTTCTTTGGCGTAACGAATGGATCGTAAGCCCGTAGCTGAGAGTGCCTCCAGCAAAACAAATTTATAGGGACGAAAGACAGCCTAGAAAACACTACTTCAATGGAGCTTTCAGTCATTATATAGTTGCTTCACATACCTCAGGCTTCTTTGAACTCTCCTGAGGTTGATCACTTAAGCCCTCCCCGTTTGCCCCTCGTGATTCTTCTGTAGATGCACCAGTAGAAATTGGCTGACCCACATCTCCTTTACTCTGCTCAGCTTATAGGCCAACCGAGAATGAATATTTAAGTCGCACCTTTCAACTTTTTATTGGGCTTACTGGCAGCCCGAGCAGCCTTTCCCTCCATCGCTTTCCGCCATTTCGTCTCCCTCTCCCGATTGACATCTTCACTCCATGTTCTGATGCAAGCAACACTCATATCACGATTGAATTCTTGAACTGGGTTTAAAAACGCGTCATTTGCGGACAGTAAGATGTGTGAGGTGTTTTCTGTGTGAAGACGAAAGCCATCGGGCACTCGGATCGAGTCCATGAATGTCGGAGTCGCCATGCTACGCTGAAGGGTTGGAGAGATGAACTGGAGCCTTCTGGTGCGGCACCAAGGCCAAAGGACGGAAACTGTTCTAATCGACGTACTTGAATATGAGTTTGCCCTTCAATTCCCGGTTGGCGAGATGGTGTCTCGCCGGAACAAGGCCGGACCGAGCTTTTGTACTGTCGCAGCTGTGTTAGACGCCCGTCTTTTGCAGAAGCGCTCCTAATTCAATGCTTAAACGGTTCATATGACACTGAACATTGACTTATTGGAAGCACTGATTCGCCATCTACGCTCCTGAGTCCCGAGGATGAAACAATACTCTGTCCTTGTCTTCGCTACTGAAAGTTCATGCCCATCCACCGACGTACATGATGAATCCGGATATAATAGTCGCTACATGCCATGTGCTCCAGCCTCGTCAGCGCTATACTAGGGTATGGGAGGACACTTCTAGAGGTTGGGCTGGAGGGGCGCGTTAGCGCACCGGACCGCGAAGCAAGGAGCCGCCGGGTGGGCGGGTAACTTGCTTCGAGGGTTTGATGTGTCCTCTCTGCCCTAGCAGGTATTTGGCTGAGATTAAGGAATAGAAACGTGTCTATTGAGCATGAAGCAAGTGAGCGACAACTAAGGTGCTGATTACGAATATGACGAGTAGCTGTATATGGCCAATAATACCAATAAACTATAAAGAAATAAAAAGAAAGGGGGACGGTGGGTGGGGAAGACAAGAAAGTAGCCAGCGAGGGTAATCCGCGGTGCTCCGTTGAGTTGCGAGTCGATGAGGTGGTTGAAGATGAAGAACCGTCGTAAGCTCCGTGCCGCTGCTGCTCGGCTGGACGCTGGGTGCCGGCAACTTCCGTTGAGGCACCCTTGCTCAATCTAAGATGACAAGCGCAACGAATCTATAGCGCATTTTTTCATGCTTCCATATTTCAAAATTACGTTACAAAAATTTTATTTGTTCGCTACTGTAGAGAAGAGATTCGCCAAACTCCTCGATTACAAATACTGTAACGCGTTCGTGTGCGCCTGGAGTCTATTTGCTCAGCGCTACAGCTCTTCCCTCCTAATATCCGCTGTCCACCTTGATTGGACCAGACCTCTATTCCAGAGCGGTAGCACGTACCTCTTCTATCTTACATTGTCGTCAAGAGAATATGTACGACGTTCAAACTTCATACTTCGGTGAGAGCCGTGGTTGAATATTCCTTGTCGACCTTGATGACTTTTGCCGCCTCAAGACTCCTCGTACCCTCGATTCGAGCACCAGTGTAATACCTGCAAGAATCGGAACCAACACGAGCAATGCTCGGTCTGTACAAAGGCCTGGTACTGCAGTGCTCATGTCAAAAATGGACTGGATTTGCCATATCTTTGACTCAAATCATGAATGCCACGGACTACCTCGCTTTGGCTCGTGCAAATGCATTCGGAAGCGTGCCAAGACTATGTATCTTTCTATGCTGATCGTGTTACGACAGTCGCTTTGCTTGGATTATATTTATGGGTCTTCTTCACACTCTCGGCCCTGGTGTTAAGACCTGTACACTACACAAGTGGAGAATCGAAGGCAAAGGCATCAAAATGGCTCTTGACGCTCTGCCTGAAAATGCGAGAGGATGTTACACTTGGTTTCTCCAAACCAGGACGTGATCAACGGACGAACTCTGCAACAAAAAAAAGGGAAGCCTAACTGGAATCTGAGGATCTCATTGACTCGGGTTCTAGTCCGCGGTTGGAGTAGATTGAATCCACTCCCATGAGGGAAAATAAACCTCAGTTTTATGACACATCCGAGGAGCGCTGTAACAAGATGAACAAAGCCTCTCTCAAAATAGCTGTGTATGAATCGAATTCGAACCCGACGCCCGACGCTCCAAGCGTTATGGACATGCACGGGACACAATTGACGTTGAAGCCTGTATGTTTTTGTTTCCTAAAGGTTCAAACACTAACGGGTTTGACCTTGCAGGACCTTGAAATTCCTGCTCCTGATTACTTACTGGCAGCTTTTTTACGACCCATGGCCATTTACTGGATTCTCTTCCTCCTTTTGCCAAGTTAAGCTATTTTTGACCTATCGAGATCAGGGTCTTTCTGGGATACGACTCACCAAAATGTGCGCTCAATCTCATGGGGCCATTCTTGAACACGCTACCTCGTAATCTCCTTGTTACCTTTGGCTCAGATCGTCCCCTGCCCCTGTAAGGAAGGTTGCTTGGCTGAGTTCGAAAAGGAGCTGGGAGTCAACGAGAAAGACTGGATTAAAAGAATGTAAATACGACGTGATGGTGGCAAGAGACTAAGAAATACGATGAGTATGTAATTAATCAAAATAGCTATTCTACGTGAGTTCCCCGGCTAACCAGATAGCTTCCCCCACACCGCCTCAAAAGCGCCTGTCAGGTATAAAAGCGCGAGGACTGAGCCCTCAAACCCAGAATCTTCTTGCACGATGTCTACTCAGATCAATGCCGATCACGGTCTTATCCACACTCCCTCGTCGGTCGTGGCTGCTTCAGCTACTCTCACGATCCAGGACCTTAAAAATGCTGGGATCAGTAAGTACCTTGCCGTCGCCCAATGAGGGCGCTTATTTATAGCGAACAGAACATATTCGCATCCTATGGGTGGAGCCAACCAACATTGTCCGGCTCCGTATTCTTCCCGTCTCATATTTTGAAAAACTCATGAAATCTTCTCGTCCTGGAATCGGTGTCCCAAAAGTCACTGGAGGGTTCGTCTACCTCTTTGCTGCGGAAGGCTACGGATCTGCTGGCGAATATCTCCTCGTTCCTGATATGACCTCTCTGAAATTATGCTCCTATGCTCCTGGCCACGCCAGCATCATGGGGTGGTTTGAGGAGAAAGACCCTTTCGTTGGCCCTGATGGTCAGCTCTCTGTCAGAGTGCCCATGTGCCCCAGGTCGAAACTAAGGGAGCTTGTTGGGTAAATTGGCCGGTCTTGTAATTAAAGCATAGCTGATTAACTATGCCCACCAGCCTTGCCAAGGAGGACGGCATCGAGTTTGTCGTTGGGTTCGAGAGCGAGTTCTGCTTCCTCCAGTCGACCAATCCTGTGAAGCACGCCAATATTCATCAATACAGTGATGCCAGAGGCCTTATCTCCTCTCTTCGCGAATCCCAATGCCTCGAAGCAATTGTCAACTCCCTAATCGACTCGGGTGTTCACGTAGAGACCTGGCACTGTGAGTCCGGTCCTGGGCAGGTCTGCTTTTTTCAATGATCCGTGCCACTTTTACTGATTGTCATTTGATAATAAAGTACGAGATCTCAACTGGACCTCAGACTCCCATCGCAGCAGTTGATACTCTCATCCACACGCGAGAAACCATCATCAATATCGCTGCCAAGTACGGCCTTCATGCCACCTTTGCCCCACGTGTCAGCATGGCCGCCCCCGGAAGTGCCGCCCACACGCACATATCTGTTCATAAATCAGGAGTTCAAAAATCAAGGGACGGTCTTTCTGACCTTGAATCATCCTTCCTTGCAGGTGTTCTCGAGAACCTGACGGCTCTCCCTGCCTTCAGCCTCCCCATTCCCGCATCCTACAGGCGAGTTGGTGACGGTGTCTTGTCTGGTGGTACCTACGTCGCCTGGGGCACAGAAAACAGGGAGTGCCCAATCCGATTGAGCAATGCTACCTCACCGGGAAGTAGGAACTTCGAAATGAGGTTCATTGACGGAACTGCAAATCCTTACCTCATCCTTGCAGCCATCATTGGTCTTGGCTATGCTGGCATAAAGTCAAACAAGAAGTTGATCCAACAAAACTTCTCAGGAATCAATGGTCCTGCGCAGTTGACGGAGGAACAGAGGAGGGCGATCGGGGTCACACAGCGGATGCCACTCACTTGGGAGGAGAGCAGGAGAAATCTCACACAAAGCGAAGCCTTGCGCGATGTTCTCGGAAGTGATTTCGTGGATAAGTACCTGATGGTGAACAAAGTATGATTCTTTTATTGCCTTCCGGCTTTGGAATTATCTACTGAATATTTTCTCAGGTCTTGGCCGAAGCCTTGGGTATCTACGATGGCGACGACGAGAAGGCCTTGACTCGCTTGGTGGAGTTCTGTTAAGACATGTTACGGCGATATTAATGTGAATAATGTGTAAATTTACCCGGCATTGCACGATAAATGCGACCTGAATCTGACAAAGGCCCCTTTGGATACTCCGGTGGATCCTACACCCCGGTTGGAGCATGAAGTTTCTGTCAGATGATTGATTGGATCGACAAGATGGGCCCCCTTCTCCTCGCAATTTTAGACAATCCTGGGAGCGATAGACTACAACGAGCAACTGAGGCCTGAAGTGCTCGCCTCTTTCGTGAGTTTCTTATTGATGTCTGTAGCAAGAAAAAAGAAAAAGAAAAGCGTAGGAAAGGAGGAAGAAAGGAAAGGGGAGACTATTACATTGCCTCCGAACTTTTGGTAGTAAAGATCACTGCTTAGCCATCTCCTCCGATTTGCATGGAGCAATAATCCATGAAGTTGTTCCAAATCCAGTTAAAGGAAGTGCATCTTTAACGTGAAAACATCATTCCTCCTCGGGTCAGATGTGGCACTTGTGCCTCCTTGTTGTATCTAATTCCGAGTCTTTACCTTCGAGCTCAGGGTCTTGCATCTGTTCACCTCATCCTTTCTTACCCCCTGTTTCATCGTGACCTGCCTTGTGATGGTCCATCGATCGCAGAGATGTACCAGCTAGTAAGTTAACGTTACTTGGCTTCCTCTTTATCTCTCGGAATATTTCCAAATAATGTGTGTGTGTCGTGTATCTACCTTTTCGGTAACATGTTTTTTTTAAAAAGGACATAGGTCAATAATCAAAGGAAACGTGTCCTCCACTCCTTCTTTCCAGGTGCGTCGAAGATCAGTCTGAAATGCAATACAATTTCTGAGCATTATGCTTAATGATGATGGTCCACAGCCCATGCTCGATCCACTGCATAGTGCATCCGATAGTGCATTGCAATGGGCTCAAACTACTCGCACGCCACAACAGGAGCATCGGCTGTGTGCACCTCTTCCCTCGCTCTTACCCCAGAATACATCCCAAACTCGGTTTTCCTGGCAGAGCTTATTTGAACACGGCACATTATGATATCTGTTATCTCTATCTCTCCAACCTGAAGTTGAGATTCTTCGATGTCGTTCTTGCGTGGCGCTGAATGGTCCATGTTCATGCTCGAAGGGCGACCTGTTGTGAATGTTGAAGGGGAGAAGTTCAGCGTTTTGGGACTTCAGTCCCTAAAAAAAGTGATGTGGAAAGGGAGTTACTGCGAGCCTGCATCGCGAGAGAATGCCAGCTTGGGTATCAAAGGATAGTGATGAGTGGACCAGAGCGCTGTCAGTGTAGTCGTAACGTAGAGCAAATAAGGTGCATTGTCCTGGTGTATTTCTAAACAGGGCGCGATCATTTACAATATGATTTAGAGACACTCCCGGCTTGAGGTTTGGTAGTGCACATTTAGCAGTGAATCTGGAATCTGTCGTGGCCTCAGCAAATCCGGCCTCTGGTAACAGGCCCAGAGTGCAATGGTTTCCAGCATTCTCCATTATCGAGAGAGATGGACCTCGATTATCAATTCTCCGAAACTTCGACTCTTGTTTATGTGTTTGTTGAGCCTCCGTTCGCCAACCACTTCGACATCCTCATCGCCCTGGAACGTGACAAGATCGCACCTCTTGATCTGTACCGCATTCTCGAATATCATGTTCAGTGAAACTGGGCCTCACTCCCTCCCTCCTTCACTCTTGGTATAATCGACATCCTGGGGCATAGCAGCGTCAGAGAAATCGCCTCTCTTCGAAAAAAACATAAGACGACATCAAGCACAAGCTTTTTGGTAACTTGTGTAAGGATCAATCTCGAAGTCCACCTCAAAACCCACACCCAGTCCATTCTTCGCGTGGGTCACGAATATGCTCATCTCGAGCGTCCCATGGACCCACAACGACAGTGTGGAAGCTACCCACTTGATATGCCCTGGCTAAAAAATGTCAGGTTACATTCATGTCCCAATTCATGCAGCAGGGATATCCACCATGTCCTCGTACTATCCACACGAACTCCACTCTTGCAAAGACGTCGGTTTCTGGTTCTCATTCGTTCTGCTTTACGCTCCTTTTCCGACTAGATAATCGGTTGACACAATTGCTCAAGTGCACTCATTCCGTAACTGACACTAGAACCGCCAACAAGGATGACTGCTCCTGAGTAGGAACCCCATTCCACTCCTCCCGTACGTCCGAATGGACCATCATTGTTCATCTTCAGCAACATGCCTAAAACTCAAGGTTCGTATCGATATGCCAGTGATCGTCTGCCAGACATATGAGCATCTTCAAGCTCCAGTTAAGTGTCAGAAGAAAGAACATCTGTGCAAAATATAGATCCTGAAAGGCTAAGCTTGTAAATACAATACAATACAACCACTCACCACACAACCGCTCAAAAATGACGGGTACCGCCATACGTATAAGAAGATTATAGCCCTGGAGGTTGGTAACTTTTCAAGCACCAGCTGGACGATTTATGCCCAAACAATGCATGACAGGCCATCAAAAATCGCTCCGCTTCTCTTCCTTGCCCGACAACGGTCGGCAGGGCTTTCTACCCTTCTTTCTTTTGTTGATGATGGTCTTATTATTGCTCAAGGAGAATCATGGACGAGTTGTCATAATCAGCTTGTGGCTACTTACCGAATCCTCTCTTCCCTCTTTAGTGGCTTCGGTCTTATTCTCGAACATGAGAAATCCGAAATATTTAATTTTTCAAAAAACCCCAAGGATACGAATCCCTCCATCGATCTAGGATTCGCGCCTTACACTTCATCCTCCCCCCTACGCCCTAAACAATATTGGTGATATCTTGGCTTTTATTTCGATCGCCAACTCAATTTCCATGAACATGTTCGATATTGGTCAACCAAAGCCTTATCGGCAACCCACGCTATGAGACTACTAGGAAACTCCGTTCGCAGCCTACCCCCTCATCATAAACGCATGCTCTATCGGACATGCATCATTCCCCTCGCCACTTACGGCTATCGCTTATGGTATTTCGCCAATGCCAAATGCTCGAAGAATCTCAAAATTCTACAAAAACTTCAATGATTGGCGTCCTTATGGATTACAGGCGCCTTTCGTACCTCTCCTACTGGTGGTACTGAATCTCTTGCAGGACTCATACCCCTTCCACTTCACCTTTCCAAACTCGCCAAACGTTCAGCTTACCGATATGCTACTCTCGATAAGTCTCACCCAATTTTCACTTTACTAAGTGCCCCGAACTCCAAAGGCACCTTACCTCATCCTTGTTCTATTGACAATCTGTCAGACAAAGAGATCAAAACCACAAGCGGTCCTGTCATTGAGGCAGATCGATCATTGCTCAAACTAAATGAAAATTTTTTTCCTTTTCATGAGTCCAATTATCCTGGTTCTCATATTCTCGATAATTTCTCTGATCATTTTTCCTTTTTTGACTATAATAGGTCCAATCTTGAGGAACTCGGTATCCACTCGTGAAGACTAGATGCAGTTATACAATCCATCCACTCTCATCCTGATCAAGTCATTGTCGTCATTGATGGCTTTGTCCCTAATTCCACCTCTCACTCAGCCACTGCGTCTTATCAAATATAGCACAACCGATCTCTTATTCACTCAGTCACTATCCCATCAGGAACCGTCACTCTTCCTGAAACCAAACTCGCAGCACTTCGTTTCGCTTTCAATAAAGTCGTCACCATTCCTGACATCAATCACATTACCATCATCACTGACAATATGTCATCGGCCAGACGCATTCTAGACCCTTCCATTCATGAAGGACAGACTCATTCTATTTTCACTGCCAACGTCATTCGCCCTTGGCTAGAACATTCCATTGATCGAAAAGTCGACTTCTGGTATATCCCTACCTCCAGCGCTAAATGCAATTGCAATGCCACGCCTACCAATCCTGGACAACATTGTTGTCTATTCCGTAAAGTCTATCGCAACACTCACGAAAAACCACATATATCTCAGCCATTACAAACCGTCTCGTATGGCTTCTTACGAAAACGCGCCACTGATAAGGCCAAAAATCTATGGCGTACTCTATTCGAAAATGACCTAACATACAGAGGTCATTCTTTTTTACTACTCAAGAGTAAACGTTTCAATAACTCTTGGTTATGGCCGCAATATCACAACAGAGGATCCTGGCTTCGTGAACTTCGGGGCTCGAACAACCCTGATAGTCACACTTTCGTCACGAATTTCAACGTCACCATACGAGCGATTAGAGCTATTCTCAATCACGCTCCTATTGGCTCATACCGAGCCCGCTTCTTCCCTCGCGAATCTGTAGGCTGTAATTGTGGTTACAGGTTTGAAACACGTAAACACATCATCCTCTCCTGCCCATTATACAAACGTCCTCCATATCCCATTGAGACGCTTCAACATCTTATCGACTTTCTTAACGATAATCCATCCGCGTTTGCCTTTAGCAAAGTTAATCCACTAACGCAAGCGCCTTTACCACACACCCCAATATCTCAATCTATGACATGCCGGGCTGCGTATTCATGTCTCCGTGTCACTCCCCCAGTACGCTGGGTTGCGTTTCTACGTCTCCGTACTGATAACTCCACTTTCACACCTGCATCTTATCTTCATGAGTTGGCATACTGGTAAGTCCCCCTCTTGAACGGACATACCATTCTTCTCTCACCTCTTCAATTTCACATTTTATCCCATTCGGTGTCAGTTTTCTTTTTTTGGACTTATATACATAAGATAGGCTAGCTATGTGTTTGTCTCTTTTGTATATTTCTTGTTCTTCATTTTACCATTTTGTTTGTCTTCTGATCAGTTAGTACTAGTTTATTCCTAGCTTTGTTTGTACATAGTTAGACACGGACTGCGCTCGAGCACTGTGTAATAAATTGTTGAATTAAAA